>JAOBBB020380196.1:0-18298 GCA_025331005.2 Zoanthus gigantus
ATATATGACATATATTTCCTAAAACAGAAGGGTAACACATTAAAAGCTACAAAGAAGTCTTTAGCTGATGTTTCCCAATCGGTAAAGTTAAATGTTTGAGAAGCAATATCAGAGGTGAGTTTATATCAAAGAGTTTGAGATCTTCTTCGCCAGTCGTGGTATACGATAAGAAAAGTTAGCTCTAAACTCACAACATAATAATGGAACAACAGAGCGAACATGGAGATATAACTGTTAATTGGTTACCGAAATACTTGTGTTCATATGCAGTGCTAACAGCCTCATATATTCGCAACAGATGTTATAATACCAGATTGAATGAAACACCTTATGAAACTTTTACTGGTGTGAAGCCAAGTGTTCAAAATATGAACAATTTTTTGAAATTGTTTCTTATGCTCATGTTCAAGAGAAGAAGAAACTAGACCGAAGATGTGAGAAACGGCTTTTCTTAGGCTATGACAAGTACAGCCTAACGTATTTTGTGTACTTTCCAGAAACGAATCAATTTAAGAAGTTCAGGTGTGTAGTATTTACTAATGAGTTTTTATGGGCGTCTGAAGATGTTCATGAAGCCAACTTTGATGATGGTTATTACTTTAGAGCTGTGCCTAGAATGAAAATGTTGATTTATCACAAATGGAACATGGAAAATATCCTATGATAGTAAGGAGATCACTTGATTATTTTTATGTTACTGAACATGATCATGATGTTTATGTCAATGTTGACTTGTTTATATTCCCCAGACATACTAGAACCATTAATTCACCTGAATACCATAGGTTGAAAATTGCCATGGATGATGAAATGCAGAATTTTCTTAAAGAAAATAAAACTTGTACTCTGACCCCTTTGCCAGAAGGCAAACAAGCAGTGGGTTGTAGATGGGTATATGCAGTTAAAGAAAGTTCAGATGGATTTTTAACCCACAAGGCAAGATATGTTGCACTCAGTGTTCTTTCAGAAATTTAAGAAAAAAGACCTTGGAGTAATTTCTAGATTTCTGGGTGTAGATTTTAAAGTTGAATTAGGAAAAACAACAATGATTCAAGAAAGATATTTGACCAAGGTATTAGAAAGATATTGTATGGCTGAGTGTAAAGCTAAGTCACTGCCAAGTGAATAGAAATTAATTTTTTTGAGGATGCAAGATCATTTGATTCAAAGAAATACAAAGAAGACATTGTACAACACTTGATATATTATGGATTATTTCAAAACTAACACAGTATTCACAAAGTCCTACTTTTGAGCACTGGACTGCAGTTAGGAAGGTATTCAAATAGTTGATATTTCTTAGCTGATGTATCTCAAATCGGTAAATATAATTGTTTGAGAAGCGATATCAGAAAGGAGTTCATTTCGAAAAATCTTGAGACCTTGCAAGTCAAGTCAGGTATACGAGATGAGAAGTCTGCTCCAAACGTACGGCATCAGAATGGAACAGCAGAGAAAGTATGGAGATCCTTATTTGAAATGGTACATATTTGTTGACTGAGGCCAAATTACACAAATAATTGTGGACATATACAGTCCTTACAGCCTCATATAATCGCAACAAATGCTGTAATGGCAAATTGAGACCGTTGCTGCTGTAAAGCCAGTTGTTTAAAACATCAACATTTTTTGAACTGTTATGTTCATGCTCAAGAGAAGAAGAAACTAGATCCAAGATCTGAGAAAGGACTTATCTTAGGCTGTGACGAGTACAGCCCAGTCTATTTTGTGTACTTTCCAGAAACGAATCAAATTAAGAAGATCAGGTGTGTAGTATTTAGTAATGAGTTTTTATGGTCGTCTGAAGATGCTCATGAAGCCAACTGTGATGATGGTTATTACTTTAGAGCTGTTCCTACAAATGAAATTGCTGAACAAATCGAACTTGGTCCTAAACCAAATAGAAATTATCCTGTTAGAGAAAGGAGATCACCATATTACTTTTGTAATGTTACTAAACATGATTATGTCAATGTTGACTTTTGTCATAAAATTAAAGATCTCCCACTGACATATACTTAAAACCATCAATTCATCTGAATACAGAAAAATGGAAAATTATCATGGATGATGAAATGCAGAACGTTTTTAAAGAAAATAAAACTTGTACCCTCATCCCTTTGCTAGAAGGTAAACAAGCAGTGGGATGGAATGTAGATGGATATATGCAGTTAAAGAAAGTTCAGATGGAACGTAACCCAGAAGGCAAGATATGTTGCACAAAGTTAAAGCCAAACTAAAGATATTGATTAGATTGAAACTTATGCACCAACCACACAGATGACATCAGTAGGAGTTTTAATGCAATTTGCTTGCACTACTTGACCCAACTTTGCACCAACTTGATGTCAAGACAGCCTATATTAACGCACCAATTGACTTTAAGATTTATTTAATCTTTTTAGAACAAGATGAAGGTTATGGAATTCCAGAAAAGGACAATGGGAAATTGGTTTATAAACTTAACAAGTCGTTGTATGATCTCCAGCCGAGTGGAAGAAACTGGAAATCTGAACTGAATAATGTGTTTGCTAAAAATAGGTTCAAACAAAATTTAGTTGACCCATGTATGTATATAAAGCATGATAGGAAAAGCATTTTTATTGTGTTAATATGGGTTGATGATATAGTAACTGCATCTAACAGCACACCTTTGCTAGAGGAAGTAAAACGCAGTATTGTTTTAGAAATTTAAGAAGAAAGACCTTGGAGTAATTCCTAGATTTCTGGGTGTAGATTTTAAAGTTGAATCAGGAAAAATAAAAATGAGTCAAGAAAGATACCTGACCAAGGTATTAGAAAGATATTGTATGGCTGAATGTTAAGCTAAGTCTGCCAAGTGAACAGAAATTTATTTTTTCTGAGGAGGCAGAACCATTAAAGAAATACAGAGAGGACATTGTAAGTTTGATTTTTGCTTTGACTTGTACAAGACTTGCTATATCATGGATTGTTTCAAGTTATCACAGTTTCTGAGAGTCTTAGTGTTGATCACTGGACTCCATTTTAGGATGTGTCTTTGTCTACATGTGAAGCTGAATATATTGCCACAGCTGTTGCTACACAAGAAGCCAATTTCTTATAAAGTCATTAAGTGAAATTGATGTTGAGAAAGTTGCAGTTTTATTCAGAATTATACTAAACTGGTTAGTTGATAAGTTTTGTAAACATTTCCATTTAATATTCTCTTGAAATTGACTTCTTGCACAATGATACCATCTGCTGGATCAATTCGTCTTGTATTCTCCTCCGTTTTTATTGAAATTTGCTAGTTAAATCAAAGCAATCTGCTCATATTTTACATTTAGCATTTACAAGTTTTAAAGACGAAAGTTTGGTAATACATTACTGTTAGTTATGCCTTAGCGGAATGCCTGGTTTCCTTTTAGGAAATCCGAGTCAGTTAGAAAAATTTTCACAGCAAAAAAAAGATTGGCTAATTATATAAAGATACAAATATATAGCGTTTTAATTGATGGATTAAATTTATTGCACTCAGTTTTAAGAAACGAAAACCCTGTTAGATACACTTATTATATTCTCAGCAAAATATCTCTTTTCTGATTAGATAATTGCGAAGGCATAAACAGGATATAGAGTGCATTTTAAGTTATTGAGTGCTTTAAGGAAGTTGCTATGGAAACACCCGCAAGCGCCAAATTTGAAAACAAGAAACAAAATGGCTGACAGTAGTTTTGTTATTTTAAACCAAAGCAATGTTGGGCAACTAAAAGAAAATTCTAAAAACCAAAATACTTTGAATGCAACACAGACCTAGTTGAAAGTTTGACAGAATTGGGAGACAGAACGGAAAGTCAGAAAGAAAATTGAAGAGTTGCAAATATTTTATGCATTGTTGAGAATATAATAAGTTTCCTCTAGTTAATGAAAGAGTATAGTTAGGCACGAATAAAAACATATTTTCAGGCCCTTATTAGAGCTGTGCACCTGTGGGACTTACAACTTTAATAACACCGCTTGAAGTCAATCTTTAGCTTTGCCAACCTTCATCGCAGACACTTCTAGATTGACGACTTTACCTTGACACAATTACATGCAAAAAACCTGGAACTTGGGATATTTTGCATGCCCTCGCTTAGTCAAACAATTTCAGTTAATTAGGAAAAACTGAAGGGAAGAATTACGTATAAGGTCTGTTATACACAGTTTCAGTGATAAAAAATTGAAGTAGTGATTTTAACTAGAGATCAATTTTAAAAAAATCAATCGAGCCAGCTGGAAGCAATTAATTAATGTGAGTATTAACATGAAGCATTTTATCTCAATTTACTGCCTCCCCTTGTTACCATCTCCAGAATTAACTTTTTAATTCTGTATAATTTCCTTTCTCTTCTCTCTATCAAATTTAAAACTTTGTAAAGTATCAGTAAGTAGATAATAATAAGTAGATCATTTTCATTTGCTTACTTCAGCAGCAATAAGTGTAGTTGTGTTCAAGACAAACAGCTAGCATAGTTGCTATCTTTCAAAAAAACAATGCCTGAATTCCTTTAAAAACTCACAGCAAAACAAAAATTGTTTAAACATTACGAGGCACGACATCTTGTTTAGTTATCTATATTTATATCTAATGCGGTTAGAAGAATTAACAGTGCAGCTAAGAGATATGGGAATAAATAAACGAATTAGGGAGTTCTTGTTTAGTGAGACACAATGAGAAACAAATCAGATTGACTAGATGTTACAGACTGTGCAACTTTGCAACTTATATAACAGCAAGTCAGCTTCTTTCCTGTAACAAACCAGCAGTGAAAATGGAAAGTTTTCAAGACAAAATGTTGAAAGACATTAGTATTTTTGTTCAAAGCGATATATGGATTTCGTTTAAAACTTTGAATACGTCAAGCAATATGGCTTTTACAGCATAAAATGAAAGTTGATTAGCTATCTAGATGTGCAATTACTTGGTTGATCTTTCGAGTAATGAACGTAGTTGAACATATCAGCTAGAATCTTGCATAGAAGTATCAAGTTAGAAAGAACTTGTTAGATTTGAAAGACATTAGAGTAGTGCAGCTAGAGGAAGATCTTTGGTAACAGGAGTAAAGCACACACAGGGCCTATAAAAGAGAGGCAATGGGAGCATACTGGCGGTGACTTTGTGCTAATAAAATCCCTTTCTCTGTGCTGGATTCTTTTCTCTTTCTCTTTGTTTTTCTCTTTTTCACAGCTAACCGTTTATACCCGTTTAGCATACACAGCAGCAGTGATTGATTTGTGCTGGTAAAAGAACTAAAAACTCAAATTCGTTTTGCACACTAATTAAACTCTAACAAAGACATGAGATACAATTATATACACTGATGAAAAAACATTTGTACAGACTCAGAGTGATCCTACCTCGTGAAACTGACATTAGCTTCTTTGGTTAAGATTAGCTATTTTGAAAGTAACAAGGCCTCTTGGAAAGTGCTATGGTGTCTAGCTAAGCTGATATCAATGAAGTAGAAAAAGAAAACAAAAAAAATAGTACAACTAACAATATGAAAATAAGTGCTTGAAGATTGTCTTGATCATAGGCAAGAAGAACTTGAGTTAGGGAAAATTATTTCAGCCCAGCATAAAGATGAAAACACAAAATACAAACAAACTTGTTTGGACCTTGGAGACTTTGCCCTTCGTAGTGGACCAATAAGCTTAATCATTTGATTTGCAATGCAGTTAGAAAACATTATTTGTTAAAAAAAATGACAGTTGCAAGTGCAATAGGTTTCAGTTTGCTGTATTGTTAGGATAACATACAAATGCTACAGTTCCCTCAGTCAAACCTTATATCTCTCTTACTTCCACCGAATGAAAAGTACTAAGTTCTGTAGGTTACCATGAGGTCAAGCAATGCAGGAATTTTGCCCAGCGAATAATACAAAACTACATTTGTTACCCAGTACACTGTGTCCTAGAATCCGGCATAGAATAGTTTATTCTTTAGACGTTGTTAATCAAATTTAGCTCACTTTTTTCAGTAAAATGTTGTGCTAACTCTTACAATCGTAACACGTTTTCATCTGATCTTAAAAGTGTACGGGAATGAAGTCAAAAAAGGTTGGTCATACCTGAAGGTAACCATGAGATAAAGATGAGAAAGGAGAAGAATGACAACAAGGAAAAGAGAGTGTGGATGCAAAGAAGGACAAGAATGGAGAAGAGATTAAACTATGACAGTAATATGGTCATGATGAAGAGAAAAAGGAGATGGAAACAGAGATGGAGATTGAAAACAGGGGAAGTAGATCTAAATGAAATTGAAGAACAAGAAGTTAAAAAAGCAAAAATCGACTGATAATAATTTATTTAAACATGAACCTTCTTTTCCGACAATTCAACGACGTTTGTAAAAGCAATTACAGTTACATGTTTATTTCTGGTTTTCTTTAGTTAATAAAAATATTTGAAATGCTAAATATGAGTACAAAATAAAAAAGCGTAAAAAGTTCTATTAATTTTTTTTACAAAACAGATTCGGTTGGCCTACCTTTTAACATTTTTGATGAAAAGTGCAGTAAAATAAACTGAGACGTTACTAAGAAAATTGGTTCTTCAAAAAACAAATGAGGCTAAGAATTGAAAATAAGCAGACTTTTGTCTTTTTCTATGTCTTTTTCTATATCTTTTTCTATGTCTTTTTCTATGTCTTGTTCTATATCTTTTTCTATGTCTTTCTGTTTTCTAACAATCTTTATCAATGAATACATTGAAGGGTGGAAAGTCGTGGAGGACTTCAATAACATAATTCTTACCCAAGTTATTGTCCCAAAACTCTTTATTACAAGCACGATAGCGGATTGCAAACTCTACTTGCTGCCCAACTTCTAAGTCTAACGGAAGCACGATGCGGAAGCAAAATTTATCAGTGTCGCCGCTCCTTGAGAAGGGGACATAGTCAGCCCAGATATCTTGAAAGGACCACCACTTATTAAGCGTGTAGCGCACTTGTATCTCTTTCTGAAACGCAAGATTTTCAACGGCTACAATCCCAGTTATCATGGAACTAGATGCGTCAACACTTTCGAGGCAAACTTTTTGCTTTTTTAGTCTCTCGGTAAAATTTTCGTCATACAGTGGCGGAGAAAATCGGGAAAAAAGGTGTTTAGAAAGGCAATGTGACCCATGCCTCCTTTTGAGTTGCGGATGTATGCTGTTGTAGCTTTCCTGTTGCAAGTCTTCTAGACTATTGCAAGGTGTAATTGTTTTTACGAAGACGAGTTGTCGACCACTGATATCGGCAAATCGAACTTTTTTCTTTAAATCTTCAGAAAGACTTGGATTCTGGTTCGACATCTTAAATAGATCCCAGGTCAACTTCATCCATTCGATTAAGAGCGGCTGCCAAGCTGAGGAGAATATCAGATTTTGTTGCCGCTCAGAAAATCGGCTCCCTCGATCTTTAAAACAACCCAAATGATTCCTCACATTTACAAATTTAAATTCAGGCCGAGAAACGTTCTCATATAATATCAAAATTGCAGCCCAAGAACACCGGGAATGATTTGTTTTTGTTTTGTTTTGGTTCAGCTTTATAATTACTGCGCTATTTTCAGGTGGCTACATAGTTTCATGCGATTGGACAGTGCTACCATGAAATGACGTCAATAAGTCACGCTGCTATCTCTCGCGTGTTCTCTCGCACGCGACAAACGCTTAGCTGGCGAGAACTGCTTCAATCTGACCCGAGGTAAACTTTGGTCATTTTTAGTCAATAGACAAAACAGTTTAAGCAAAGATCTAAATTGTCGGTGAAGCAAGGGCCTCTAAAAACGCTTTTAGCTTGATAAAACTCTGAATTTTGCGCGTGTGGCCGCTATATACCGTTTCACAAAACCAGCCATATTATTAATTTGCAAATTAAACATAACCATGTACATACTCAACTAATTTGAATATCTCAAGTCAAATTTCATTCAGACGTCAATGTTGTCAAAAATTCAAAGCAAAACAAATTTTAATAGTCAGAAAGAATTTATTTATCAAATTCTAATGTTCAGAAAAAAATATTACTTCGTATTAGCAAGTATTATATAGCTAGAAGGTGTGTATCTAACGTCTGCCGTCTCGTGACCTCGCATGGCATATGTAAATTCCAGATTCTCCGCAGAAAAAGTTCAGTACAACAAAATTCATGTCATATTCAACCAACTACTCAAAACGGTTACTCAAAACAGGCTTTATAAGTTTTTCTGCCACAAAAGACGAAATTCATATTACTAGAGAGGTATCAACAAGTTATACACAATGTTTGAAACGGAAATTCTTTGAAAGCAATAGCAATATCTGTCTTGTTCTTGTCAATCCTAGTAAAATGATGTGTTTCTCCTAATAACGTCCTCCCACAAAATTCTCATTTTGCCTTTTGCTTGTTAAAAATGAAAACATTACAACATCACAACCACAAATCTCGAACAGCCAATGAAGCTGTGTAGAAGACGAGTATTCTTAAAGCTATAAGTTTTATCGTCGTAAATTCCAAGCATAGCGAAATTTTGTTTGTCAATCCTGTTTTAATTTGTTTGACTTTTTTTCTAAATCTAAGATTTTTTTTTTCTAATTATACATAGTACTACAAAAATCAGTATCTTAAATAGCGAGAAAGCTTGTTGAAAGAAGACGAAGAGAGGCCAAAAAAGAATTTCATTGTTTTCAATCATTCTCGAGATGTCGGTCATAGTGTCAATACAGTCTAAAGACTTAGAAAAACAAACAGCTGTCTATAAAAGGTAAAACTTTGTTTGAAATTTTTGGCCTTATTACCAAACGTGCCCCAAACTTAGTATACAGTTACAAAAACAAATGCTTTGCATTTCAAATAGTTTTGCGAAATAATTAGCTCTCCTGTTAATATATCATGGTTCTAGTTCTGTAATCAGTTTGTTCGTGGCGCACGTTTTCCAACGTGCAACTCCTTAGGTCAGTGAAAGTTGATTCAATCTTTTTCGGTCAGCCACTTTTAGAAAATTAGTGAGGGAATTTTTCATTTTTCATTATTTATTAATTTTCAACTATGGATTACATACTTTTTTTTATATAAGAAGCAGCAACTTTTGCTTCAGCGTCAATTTGCTCTTAATTTGTTCTTATTTCTGTGAGCCGTTTGAAATGATGAGAAATCAAAACAAAAAGACAAGACATTGAAAAACAATGCTGATTGTCTGTATACGTGTATCATTTGGGACAATTATATTAAATAGAAACGGTGCTTCTGTGTTTTTACTGTGCACACTGCAAACGTAAATTACAAGATTCAGTAAAGTTTCAACTAGAAACATTTTTACTCTTTTTTCAGCCTCGGCCTGAGCTTGTTCTTAAACTGCTTTTAATTTTCGGCCAAATTGAGCCTCATTGCTCTTATAAAGTTGTTCTTATAAAAAAAACGTGTAGTTTGGCGGTTTTGAAGGCATAAACTGATAAAGCTGTGGCCGGCTGTAGTTAAGAGGAGCCTTGGTATTGAAGAAAACAGGGCAGAGAAAGTATCTTTTGATCAATAATATTAATACACCCAGAGACTGAGTATATTCTTTGAGGGTTTATATGGTTTGTTATGTCACAAAATCACTTAATTGTTAAAATCAGAAATGATATCAGAAGAATTTTAAAAAAACACTTATATATTAACTCGCAGCAAAAGCAAATGTCGCATGGATTTACAAAAAGAAATCTCTACTTATAAATGTATTTTTACTGAGTCTAGCGCCTTCTCATTAGTATCAAAAGGCTTTTCGAACCAAAATGTTTGAATCTTGATTTATAACATCTTCGTTATTCACAAAATAATGAACAATAAAATTTTCCATGCACTGGCAAAGTCCCTTGCGGGCGCTGACAAGAAACATAAAATCGTTTTTTTTCTGGCCAAATAATTAATCCTTCTTGACTTTTAAAAGACTTCTTGTTGCCATTGGGAGAAGATCGTAATCAGTGATGTCAGAAACGACTCGCCTCTAGATTATACAGCACATGTACTGTTGCATGTAATGCCGTAGAAAAACAAAAATGGGCTAATAAAAAAAGTGAGTTTGAAATAAGTACATTTCCGTTCATATAAAAATGCCCTATGGCTATGTCATTTTTGGGTTCATAAAGGTTATGCATAAAATTGTCAAATTTTGCTTTTTGATTGGAAAAGCATGCTTGCAAAGGCAGCTTTCAAAATGCTTTTCGAAGCAAAGTTTGTGACAAGAATCTTGATCAACTATTAACATCTTTGTTTTTCAAAAAAATAATGAATAATGAAATTTTCCATGCGGTGGAAAAATCCTATGCGTGCTGACGCGAAACATGAAATCGTTTTTCGCTGGGCTTGGCAAAACCAACTAATCCTTTTTGACTTTTAAAAGCCTTGTTCGTCTTGGCTCATTAACTACCTGTTGCCAATGGGAGAAAATTGTAGTCAGTGATATCAGAAACGACTGCATGTACTGTTGCATGTAATGCCGTAGAAAAACAAAATGGGCTAAGGTGGGTTTAAAGTAAATACATTTTCCGTTCATGTTGATGCCCTATGGCTATGACATCTTTTGATTCTTTGAGATCATGGTAAAGCTTTAAACGCAAAAAATTGTCAAATTTTGCTTTTTGATAGCAACAGCTTGCTTGCAAAGGCAGCTTTCAAAAGACTTTTTGAACCAAAGATTGTGACCAGAATCTTGATCAAAAAATAATGAACAATAAAATTTTCCATGCGGTGGCAATACCCATGTGGGTGTTGAAGCGAAACAAGAAATCGTTTTTCTCTGGCCTTGACAAAACCAATTAATTCTTCTTGACTTTTAAGCCTTATTTGTTCGTCTTGGCTCATTAACTACCCGTTGCCATTGGGAGAAGATCGTAATCAGTGATGTCAGAAACGACTCACCTCTAGATTATACAGCACATGTACTGTTGCATGTAATGCCGTAGAAAAACAAAAATGGGCTAAGTAAGTTTGAAATAAGTACATTTCCGTTCATATTGATTCCCTACGGCTAATATAAGCCATCTTTTAATTTTTAAAGGATATGGTAGAGTTTTAAATGCATAAAACTGTCAAGTTTTTGTTTTTTGATAGTAAAAGATTGTTTGTAAAGGCAGCTTTCTAACCAAAAAAGAAATCCCTGCGCAATTTTTTTTTTTTGTATATATTTTAGTATTTTAACTAAAACTTTTACTGGAAGAAACCAAGCAAGTTCGAGCGGTGTTATTTCAAATGTGTATTTTTCAAAGCAATTTTTTAGTTTACTTGCTGCAATAAAAATAGGTACGTACAACTCAATCGTTATTTATTCTAATTCTAAGCACCCCTAACTACACGTAGGCTCACGGTGAGAATTACGGGGGAATGCAATTCCGTAAACCTGTGAGCCAGAGACACAAGGAGCAATAAAGCAAAAAGAATGGGGTGGGGGTGGGGGAAGGGATAAGAACATGGGGGGGACTACAGCTAGTCAATGGAGCAACCATAAATAATTGCCAGAACTAATGGTAATTACTGAAGTGATATATTAGCAGTATTCAAAACAACGTTCGGCATCTCACTTAACCAACGGGCCACCAAATATCGCTGTCTCTGCTCCTAGAATAGTGATCTGTTCCAGGTTCCCCCAGTTGTATGGACTTAGCCTTAGGCGTACAATGAGAGTTACGGGAAAATGCGAGTCCTCCAGCGGAGACCGATTCCTGGGCAGCGAGAGGTCGTACAGGTACCTCTCGCTGCCCAAACCAAACGCCCATAACTTGGAACCAAACCAAACCCCCGTAACTTGGAGCCAAACCAAACCCCCGTAACTTGGAATCAAACCAAACCCCCGTATCATAGGCCCCGAACCCAAGGCTAGCCCCCTATTCCAGAAATTGGAACTCGTCAACGTAGAAAAGAATGGCAAAAAGCCAACCAGATTATTAAGTTTCTGAAATTCGACACCCAAAGTTTTTATGCCAGAGACCATTTGCCTGCTCTATAGTTCTATGGTTCCGCTTTGTAGCACATTGTGACATACCGCGAGAACTTTGTCAATCCGCGCGTAACGATCCACCATTTTGGTGGAATACCATCCGAAGTACTTTGCGATATTTTTCTTAGGTGCGCCTTGTATGCTAATCAGGATTGCCGCTCCAATTTGAAAACAGTAAACGGTCCCGTCTCCAAAGATTTTAAGGGATTGCGAACCTGGCAGATGGCTGGGTTCAGATCACGTGCAACAATATACTTGTTAGAGGCTGAATAAGATGAGTCAGTGAGCAAAGCGCGCAGGTGGAATGGAATTTCCTTAAACCTGTCGAAGAAAACTTGCGTGGATTGTCGGAGAAAGGAGGAGGGGGGGGGGGGGGTGAGGTTCTTGCCAAGGATTGTTCTAATTCAATTGACTTAAGGTACTGCTTTACGGAGCGATGACTTCCACTCCCCTGTTCGGTCAATTCCATTAAAAATTAAACGCAACTTCCCTCCTGTAGAAATGAAATTGACCGCTGCAAGCCGAGTGGAGCCCTTACGAATGCTAAAGCTTCTGGACCAAAAAAACTTGCAAGCATTACCAAAAGAAAGGGAGTAATGTTTTAAGGAGTGCATGAAAAAAGGGTCTGGGGGGATTCAGCACGCCCAAACAATTTTGGAGTTATTATTCCAACTGTGACTTTTGTTTCCCGCAGCAGGTTGAATTTTGAGCTGACTCTAGTCCCACTATTCTTCCGTCGATAGCTAGGAGGTCCAATTTTGGTCTTTTAGCGGTTTGAGTTGTTGAATCTTCGCTGCAGGAGGGTAATGCTTGCCCATTTCCGCATAGTTGACAAAATTTGGCTCGTTATTATTGGGATAATGGTAAGCGAGGCACATCCAGGCTGGGCGACATACATACGGGGTACCCTACACAAGTAACAAAAGGAAATTCTAGATCAGACACGACGCATTTTACATTCTGAACACCCAGAGATCCCAACGGAGGGGCATAGGAACGAATATTCCTTGGCGAGTAAAAAATAAATATACTCATGAATCTTAGAACCAAGAAGTACCGCATCTGATACATGACCGCTGACTAGAGGTTAACAAAACCCCAAGGAAAAATGTCTAGGACACCAATAGTAAATGGGCAGCCGTATAAGCGTAGAAAGTGGAGAGCTGGATCGATAAGGGTTCAATGGGGAAAATAAGTAGGCGATGTCATGAGAGCAAAGAGCTCCAGGGTTGGTCAGGGAGTGCGGGGTTAGCAGTAAATGGTTGTAACCACTTTTATCATCGCAGACGGTTTGGTGGTGCCCATGGCCTACATAGCTAGAAAGGTCAAATACTTTATTTTATTTCATTAGCTTCGCCTGATAATAAATACATAATATATATACAAAAGGAACCAAACGATGAAATATACATATACATACAAAACAATGAAACGAAAAAAGAAAAGAATATAGTCAGGCAGGGTTGCCACAACAGCAGATACCAATTACTGTGGTCCCCGAATAAAAAGAAAAACAAATATTTTAAAAACTACGTACAAGATTAAAAACAGCAACGGATACTGGCGGTGAGACTGCGAGATGAATTACAGCAAGGACAGATAGATTTCCAAGAGCGTGGATTTTCTTGGTCGTAAACAGATTCGAGGTATATATTTTAAATGAAAAGCAGATCGTGGACTCAAAGGTTGAGGAACCTCTCATTATGGCACATAAAGGTTTAGTGGATTTCATTGTTATGGGAGTGACCAAATGGGGTGGATTAACTTGACCAACTAAACCCCAAAACAATAGAGAGCCCTTTTGATCTCTATCACAAATAGTAGAAGTAACGAACTCTTTTTTTCATATCGAAGAAGTTACTGTTGGGAAACTCACGGGGTAAAGGGTAGATGGATTCATAGCTTGACCGGCAAAAGTATTCTTATAGGATCTTAGAAAAGCCCGCGCATATACTCTATTCCTAATGAATGACAAAACTTCCGAAGCTTCGTCCTTCCCAGCCGGTCCAACACTCAGGGTCTAAAAATAATCTAGGAGAATGTGCTGCCTTTGCTCTAATATCTGCAAATGGTTAGACCTTCGAGTCTTCTCGGATAAGGACTTTAAACCGTAGGTCCAGTCTCTCGATTCTTCAATTGAGAGTTAAGACTGGGGCAATGCATGTCTCTGGAAATGTCCAGGTTTGCCACACGCAAAACAGTGAACGACCCAGGTAGAGACTACCCAACGCTTTCTAGTTTGCAATCCCTACGGCTCCTTACTGGTTTTCCCACGAGTTTCCCGAATAATTGCGGTAGCGGCCTCGATTTAATGGGCGCCTGCATGGGTGTGGAGACAGCCTGGACTCGAACTTTATCATCTCGGACATGGTCTTAGTCACGGAGACATCCTCTTTAGTGTCCAGCATTCTAGTGATAAAGTCACTCAATTGCGGTCTAAACGCCAAGGTCTGGATTGTCTCAGGGATGACATCGTTACCAAAGCTTGATGAAAGAAATTATAAAAAGTTAACAACTTTTCGAGGTCATTCTGACCCCATTGTTTGAATTGAATCTGGCAAAATAAAGTAAACTAATTTTAGATTTAAATGAAGAAGTTTGGCCCTCCGGGAATCTGTTTGTATGTTTAGAGATGAATTTTGCTTTTATAATAGCAGTATTTTGTAGAGTAAACAATCAAACTTGGTATTACATTTCTTAATGCCTGTGAAATTTTTGGTCATATTCCCTGGGGTTGTCCCATGACTTGTCTTACGTTGTTTGTTTATTTTAGCAGATTCAATTTAACAAATAGTAACATGTAATAACATATAATAACGTGTAATATAGCGCTGTAAAATGAATATGATAATGCTTAAGAAGTTATTAAAGCGATTTGTGCAGAGATAATAAATTAATCTTCAGCATTTAGGTAGTTAAATTTCTCAACAAATAACTAAGCTAAAACGTTTTAAGGAGGCCATACATAACATATAGCCATGCATCTTTATAAGACCTGGTTATTTGGTTTCTAAAGGATATCGCCGTATTTGGAGCAGGTGCTTATGACCTGGACATCCCTCTTCCCATATACCTCGCCAAGATGGCGATACGTGCCTTGTATTACACACAATGTAGATTTTCATGTAAATTTTAAAAATTCTTCCAAACAGGAAAAGCAACAGATCGATGTAAATGCTTTGACTTCTATTATGTTCCTGTTTTAAATATTAAAAGTATACTTGCATGACTTGCTAATGGGTCAGAATGACCTCGAAACGTCGAAACATCATTTTACCAATATCCACATCAACATTATCAATGTCAATGTCAATATCACTAACAATATCACTAGCAATATCAATATCAATGTTATAATCTTTCTAACGTAGACGACACTCTTGATTTTGATCTTCACATTCATTTTATTGAAAAGACATGTTTCGAGAGACAACCCTCATCGTCAGTGTGGTAATAAACCTAATTAATAAATCTATTTGTATTAAATAGAAAACAAAGAAAGCATAGAAAGTATTGTATGAATATCCTAAGCTATAAGCCAAATGTCAAGTTCAAGTGCGTGCGTGACCTGTTGCATTCAGCACCTGTTTTGACCATTGGCATGATATGCATCTATTATTTGAAAACACACCCTTGCGCAGGTATCGTTACATTCAGGAAATTTGGCGAAGTGCTTGTAAATATATGAGGACTAGCTACCCTTGAGCTGCTCCAGGGCATAATTTCTGTATTGGCTCATATATATACTTATTGATATATGCAGTTTCCCGCGTATATTAGGGTCTGGTAAGGGTTATTTCGTATGATTAAACAATAGTATGCGCCAATAGGGAAATTTTGCCTGCTCTGTACACGTATACCGAAATGCTGGCCAGTTTCCCCGACATAACAAGAATTACATTTTGTACAAGTAAATTTGTACTCTAAGTATGATTTGAGTTCCCTTGGGATCGTGTCTTTCACATTGTTGAGCATGTAGTAGTTCATTTTGTAAATGCTGAATACTAATTTGATTTTTAATTCCTTACAGCTACAGAATTTCTTTGTGAGGCTTTGAACCCTTGACTGCGCTGTTGTAGAAAATTTACTTATGTGTGGTAGTTTGTAATAACAAAATTCATCGCTTTTGTTGGAATTACCCGAGTTCTTAGAAAAGCTTCATTAAAATAGTCTGCACAGTTAACAGGAAATATAATTGAAAATTCACGGTTCACGAAAATTAAAACAGTTTTTAGATTTTATTTTTTACTAATATAGTAATAAGAAAATGACCATAAGTTTGATAGAAATTGAAAATCGCAAACAGTTTATGTTTATCCTATAATTTGTTTAGTGTAATTTTTCCCAACTTAGTTCAGTTGGCCGGACAACTACATAAAGAAAATCTAGTTTCGTTTGAAGAGGGTTTCTAGAGAAACTTTTCCAAACTATAAACGATCTATCAGGGTTCTGATCAAACCGACCCTACATGCTTTGGGTGAAAAGCTCAGAAAATTCGTAAATATTCCTTCAAAGGTTTTCTTACGATAAACTGTTGTTTTTTGAGCTTCGAGATTAACGTTTGAATTATCTATGTGTATGTCCAAATAGGGCAATTTATGATTGGCCTCTTTTTCCATTGTAAGACGTATGCATGGATGCTTCCATTGATATAATTAAATGATTTAAAAATTCTAGAGAGTCTTTTTCAGTGTTACATAAGCAAAACATATCATTGACATACCTGCGATAAAGTATTATTTCAGCTAGGCCCTTCGAATTTGTATGCCTCTACCCGGCTCTTCCCATGGGGTCCCATGAGTAGATTGGCCAGTAAAGGTAGAGGGGAGAACCCACAGCAACCTGTCCCGTTTCCCCACTCCCGTTCCTTGCTTCTTTTTTTTTTTTTTTTTTTTTTTTGTTACTTTAAGATGAAGGGATTTTACCGATTTTTATATGCATTTAATATTCGAGGATTTCACCAAATCAAAGTCAAATTTTTGTGGCAAACTAATCCAAAAATTACGCTTTTTTATTTTAGCGCAAAAAAAAAACGTTTGGTGTTAGGTGCACTTTGAATACCTAGGCGACTTACGTTGATACTCCTTGGCCATCTGCTGCACTAAGTGACCAGTCTAGGTATGTTTTTGTTATGTGAGGTATGTTGTGCTTAGCAGAGAGTTGTATCGCTTCATATAGAACAGGGTGGTGTAGAGGTTTTGCATGATGCGCAATTGGCCTAAAAATAGCTGCGTGATTTGTAAAAAAAGGGAAAAAAAATATGATGCGTGTTACCCGATTTGTTTGCCGTTGTGCGTGAAGTTGTAACAAATCAGCGCGCGATTCGTGATTGAAGTCCCTCTTAACCCTGATAGAAATGTTTCAGTCGTTGCATGTTTCATGAACCGTCGTCTATGGTTGAATAATGAACAACTCAAGGTTTAAAAAACTGAAAATTTTGGTGTATATCTTATTTTTATTAGCTACCAATCGTGAACATAAGTTAATTATCTCCTCACTCTGTTATATTTCCATGTCATACGAAAAGGACCATACGATAGTATTTGCTACAACTTGAATGCACCAAATTTTCCAAGTCCATGAAAGGGGAGAACTGATGGAAACAAGGATTTCGTGGCAGAATCCTTTTTTAATCCTATATACATATCTGTATATTATCAGTAGCTATCGCTAGGTGCCAACGAGCGAGATAAAAATGTAATAAGTAGACAAAAAACGTAAATACAATTTTCAAACACTATTTTTCTGATTGGAAGTTGAAGAATCCAGTTGAGCTGCAAACGAATCCTCTCTCCGGTGTTTTCACGATTTTTAGTTGATTTGCTAGCTGAAAGATCACAGCAAGCTCACCCGAACGCCGGCTGATTGAGCAACTTACATGATACAACCGTATTTGGCACGATTGCTTATTGGTTCTAGATTGTCTATCAATTGCTTTTTACTTTTTGGTTTGCTGAAAAACAGTTTATCAATTGAAGGAGTTTTAAAGTATAACGTCTGGGTTCTTAAGGTTTAGATTGTCTTGCACGCTGGCCGACTGGAGTTGTTCATAATAAGTCAGGGTGGCTCGCTGGCCATCGGATATTTGAGCTTGTAAGTTTGATATAGAAAAATACTGTTTCCCAAAGAGAATTTTACAGAAGAAAATTTGTACAAATAAAAGGCAAATCTTTTGTGTCGTCATTTGTTTGCATTTGACTACGAATTGTGTTCCACTACCCAGCAAGACAAAATGTTCTGAATATTGGAAGAACAAGATAACACTAAGCTCTCCAGCAACCAGCCTAGCAGCAAGTTTTGAAAATCTTTATAACTCAAAAGTTTACAAAGCAAACAAACAACAGAACTAGCGAAAC
>JAOBBB020380416.1:0-18294 GCA_025331005.2 Zoanthus gigantus
CTTTCTAAACAAATGTTTTCAGAAGACGAACTTTTATTTATGCTGTTGATGTGTAATACGTCGGTATACAACAAGTGAAGAACCGTGTACGATCAATACACTTGCCAACGTTTGATCAGAAGATCGTGATCACTGAGTCGAAAATAAAAATAATAAAATATTTAAAACATGTTAAAAAGACATGCATAGACTGATTCTACAACGTGAAAAATACTCGTTGGGCGTATGTAAAGTATTTGAACCAGCCATTACCAGTTTTTATCAAGCTTAATAGGACAATTTTCGTTACAGCTTTTTAAAAAACAACGAACGGAAATTACAAACATTTGACGGTAGTATTTTGGAAGACAAATATATAAGAAAAAGTAAGAATAACAACGTTAAGTATAATTAGGTTACTCTTTATTACATCGGTTCATACCCAAAGTTACAGCGGTTTTAGGAACTTTTTGAATAACGCGTGCTTCACGAGCTTTCCATACAGAATCACGGTTAGATTTATATATTTCAAGTGTTTAATGCAACACGCATATTTGTAATCTGTGACTTATCTTTCAGATAGATTCATAGATATTGCACTTAACTTTTCATTCAGTCAATTCTTGGTGAACCAAGTTTCTTGTCAACTTGGGATGGCTGAGTCATGAAAAACACCGGCTTACATTCTGTTGGTGTATTCTCTGCCGTTATAAAGAATTGCATGAGAAAAACAATACAAACCATCCTCGTCCGTGGTCTAACTAATTTCATTCCCTTTGCCGAATTTGAAAAAGTGCTGCTTCAAGTCTCCCTACTTACCTTCCCCATATCGTCCTATCGGTCCCCCCTGACCAAATTTCTTCCCCGTTTTTTCACCTATAACGAAACCTATACCAAAACGATGTTTGATTGATCTTTTGTAAACTACAAAGAAATGTACATCAATTAATATTTTTCTGGAATTAACTTTTTACTAGGTCTTCCAGGTGCCATCATGGCGCTGTCACTAACCGTGTTCTGGGATAGCTATGGCACCGGAAATATGTAAGTTCTAATTGCTATACGCTGTATAAACTCGTTTTCACGCTTCTTTATGGAACATTTACCAGTATTGGTGTTGCTTCTTTACATTGTACCGGTATTAGTGTAATGCTATAATAAAAATCAGCAGGTCCGCCATTTCTCTAAATGCGTATAGCATTGCAATACCCAAAGGAACCTGTTTGATTCAGGTTTTTTGTGTGTTGTTCCGTTTCTGTCAAGGCACTGTCTGTAATTCAATTTACAAAAATACATCTTAAACAATTTCGAAAGACTTCAAGAGAAAGAATGGGCACTGAGTCAATAGCTTTTGATATGGTGTCCATTAAGCGGATAGGTCTAACTGTTTTACTATCATACTACTAATGGTAAAAACGCAATGCTTGTGGGATGTGGCTATAAAGATGAATCAAATATAGATAGCACAAACGTGCTAGTAGCTAACTTGAAGCCACTATATTGGGCCTGTTCATCTTTATAGCCACATCCCATAAGCACTGCGCTTTTTCTATACCTGTTTGCTAGCTATGTCATGCTGATGAGGCGTAAAATGGCTGAAACAGCTGCTTATAAGATCTAGCCGTGGCAGCTAGCCCGTTCAGGGGTAAGCCCTAGCGTTGTTTTACACCGAAACAGCTGTCAATGGCTGCTAGCAATAATATCGTAGTTTAATCGAGGGGGCAAAGCCCACTACGAACGTGGCCATAGTGCCCAATATAGTGGCTTCAAGTTAGCAAAGAAAGTTTGTGCTATCTATCACACAACTAATTGGAGAAAAAAGTAATTAAGTTAGCAGTTATTGAAATGGAACGCAATTTTTGTTTCTAGGATATTAATAATTGATCACAACTCGTATTTGTAACATCTTTTTACTTCCAACTTCTTTGTACTAAAATTGCATTGAATATACTTGTGTAACATATGTCACTGTTTCATCCTTTTTATCTGTCAGTTCTTTAAAACTTCAAACTCTTTATTCTAAAAGTATTTAGTTACATTACTTATTTTTGTATTTACCATTATTCAATACTTTTATTCATTTTCACAGTTGTTGGATTAATCATCAAATCATGGTTTCTTTATGGCTTCCTCCTATTGCTGTTATTCTGTTGGTAAGTTTCGTGACAATAAAATTAAATGGCACCCGAACTCCCAATTTATTTTTGATATGTTAAACTACATTTGTTTAAGATTTCAGAAATGGTTTTTTTATTCCGATTCCTCGATCGATATCCTTGTCTAAAAAATGAATAAAAACATAAGCTAGCTCGTGACTAAGAAAGAAGCCATACTTGAGCCCGCGATCTAGCAAAATATTTACCGCCTGACGTCATAACGTCAAAATGCCACGTTCCACTCATTCTTTTTGACGAACTGCGTGCCTATTTTGAAAGTGATTTATAAACAGATATATCTTTTTACAAATGAAATAATGTCTCTTCTTGATAGCTTTGCTAAAATTCCAGCGATAAGCACAGTGTGGACTTTTGGTTTGACGCTGTGACTTCAAAGGAAACTGCTCTGAGCCCGCAATAAAAGTGAAAATGGCGCTCTGCTATCGGAATCGCTTTATTTGCTCATTAAAATCTTTTTACAATTTTTTTTTTTTTTTTGTATTTAAAATTATTTCCATTTACATTGAAGCTTTATTTCTTTTTAATTAGTAATAACATTAAAAAAATAGAATAATTGTAGTTAATAATAGAGCCTGAGGGCTAAGGTAACTGTGAAGTTTTCTGGTTAGCTCCCAGCCTTATAACATTAATACCGTTAAACAGGGTTAAAGAAAAAAAACATTATGATAATAATAGTGCATGGGATATTGAATGGTTAAAGAATTGAAAAAAGCAAATTCACTCGCGTTGAGAAGACAATTGATGGCCTTTCAGTTGCTTAATAAAAGAAAAGAAAATGATTTAAAAGATTTTTAAATATTCTGTTTGTAATATATTTTTCAAAATACGGATTAGCGAATCGCTCTAAAATCTATAATTTTGGAATCTCAAATATATGCAATTCAACATATCAAAAAGTTATTTTGGAGTTCAGGTGCTTATCCGTGCTCTACTAAACAAACAGGATTTATCGACTGGAGATTTTTTACCAACCAGTTCAGCAGACATCCATTCTGCAGTCTTCTATGTGATCATATTAGAACAAGAACAAACATTGGTGATGTTTACATGGTACCAAAAAAAAAAGAGATTCCAGCTAGAATATTGATTCTGTCAACTTTTTAGTCAATCTGAAACCCAAGTCGTTCAGGAGTGAAGCACAATCTGGAACGAAAGGACGTTTATTCCCCTTACAGGATTTTTGAAGTATTACATTTCTAGGATAGTTATATTTTAGGCATTGTAATTGGTGTGTGGGACCAATTCAGTTAAACTCACCTTGAAACATTACCATCTTTGTAATTATATACCGGACAAAAGATGCCAGCATGAATTGATCAAAATGTATTGATCTGGTCCATTTTGTCATTCATTTCGAGACCGAACTCTTTCACTCATCACAAAATCCTTTTAAAGAATTTTTGAATTATTTTACGTTCATCCGAACACAGTTAGGATAGGTTTTGAAAATGGTGTGTGAACATTGTAGTTGAAACGCATGGGCACTTCGTACATAAGTCTTCCTTGTGATGATATTGGATCGAGAACTTAACTTGATTGAAGAAAACTTACAAGACATTTATTTTTCTTTAACTTTAGGCTAATGTAGTTATTTTGGGCATGGTAATTGGTGTACTCATCTTTCCAAACCGTACTCTGGAAAAACACAAGTTGGATAAATCTAAAATTGTTGCCGTCAGGTTTGTGATTTTGTTTTTATTCTTTCCCCGTTTTCGAAGGAGAACAAAGGCCTTAAAATTAGTAACCTTTTATTCCACGTGATACACGTTATACTTTACGTTTCTACAAAACATTTGAGTAGCTGAAGGAACCATCTCCATTAAATTGCATGCGTCATTTTAGGTTTGGAGAGCTGCTCAATTTTCACATTAACCGATCTATATCATGTTTGAAATAACTTTGTTTTCGGGAGTTTGAAAATCGTACCCGTATGAATAAATATTGGGAACAGCTAACCTCTTCCCAGTCTTTTTCAGTCTTGGTATTTTCGTCCATTTATGTTTTTTCTTCAAAAGGTTCTACTGAATATCTTATCGTACTTTTGCCCGTGTTTCGCACCATGAAACTGCAGTCATCTTTTGAATTTCCTTTGTCACTGCGCGTGTTAGCTAGCTTTATAGTTGTGTCTGAATTCTTCTAAGTTAAATCAATCCCATTTCAAGACATCGTTTGTGTTTGATTGTATTTATGTACTCCTGTACTCCAGTACCTTAGTAAAACTATGACCTAAACAAGGTAAAATAAATCGTTTGATCCCCAGCGTAGCTTTTTTGCTTTTGCTGTTATTTCTTAATGATAATAACAAGAATAATATCTAAATTTGTATAGCGGTTATTCGCTTTACAAGTGATTGCTAATTTCAACAGCTGAGGGTCTTAGATAGTCCTCAACAGCGGTTCACATATTTGAAAGAAATGCCCTCGATATAACAGACAGACCATAACACCTTGATCAATACCCTGCTTTTTTTCGACAAGTGCGTGGGTTTTTTAAGTCCCCCCATAGACGATTGAGAGACTGGACCTACGGTTTGACGTCCTTATCCGAGAAGACGCGAAGGTCTAACCAATTGCAGATGTTATAACAAAGGCAACACCTGAGTGTTGGTCCGGCTGGGAGTGGAACCCAAGCCTCTCGCATGGTAGCAAGACTGGTGCCTTACCAACTTTATTGTTAGTACCGTATCCTTTTACCTCTGTTTTGCTATGCATGGATGGATCTTAGAATAGGGTATATTTCACAACCTAACGCTGTGGTTTCCAAATTAAATATTGTCGACGTTCCTAATTTTGAGGCAGCCGTTACCATTCCTTCTAAGTTATTGTTGTTCATTTGCAGGCAAGGCTTGAAAGCGTCCCTGCTTTTACTTCCCCTTGTCGGTGGAACTTGGATTTTCGGATTTCTCCATATCAGTGTAGAAACACGAATGCTCTCCTATTTATTTGTGTTGCTTAATTCTTCTCAGGTAAGAAATCATTAATTTTCGTTGATTCGCTTTATAAGACTATCCAAGTGTGTCGGTTAGGCTGAAATCGTTCTTCTTTTGCTCTCCCTCGTCGATGGAAACCTTGGTTTTCATTTTCCCCAGATCAGTGTAGAAACACGAATGTTCTCTCTGTCTCTCTCTTTTTTTTTTTTATTTTTTTTTTTGTTGCTCATTTCTTCTCAGTCAAGTAGGGGAAATCGTTAATTATCTTAAATTCTCTTTAAAAACTATCAAAGTGCGTCATATACGAGCTCGCAATTTCTATTGAGCGATTATTGTAACTGTTTTAGTATAGTAGAAATCTCTAAAGAAGAAACAAAAAAACGATACTTTTTTATAAACTAATATCGATTTATTCGAACCAGTGCTGGTGATACCAGCGAATATTCGTCGAGTGAAACTGTCAAATTAATACTAATTACTTCAGACTCATTTTTTTCTTACCTTTGAAATTTTTTATACCATATTTTCTTGCTATTTTACTTTTCTTTTTCATTGCTTTTTGAATAATAGTGTTTAATTCCTCTTGCAAAATTAACGTCCGATCCGAAAAGCAGGAAAGGGACGCCACATTGCATTACTTGTTAGCATCCCGCAGACATTATCACCAATTATAACCACCCATTGACTTTTTTGCGCTCTCATTGGCTAATATGCATCACTTGATACAAAATCGCAGGACGGGTATCGGGCGATAAACCTTGCGATTTGATATCCGTCTTCCGATTTTGTCCGCCATTTGTAAACAAAACAAACATTTTGAAAATTTAACATTTTATTGGCAAATAAAGAAAACGTTTTGCTAAAATTAGCAGAGAAGCTATAAAGTCTTGTTTTCAGAGCTGCGGCAGGAAATACAGAAAACAATCATAAGATATATGCCGTAAATGTCTTTGGAGGTAAATGCAGAATATGCTGAAAGTTAGTTACGAAGAGTTTATCTTTGACCCTGAGACACGACTAGCAAAGTTCTACTGTAGCAAAAGGAGCTCATTAGCACAACATTAATTACCGGATTGTAACTAATAATAACGGTGTAGTTGCTCCACTTGATGGGTACAGTTACTCGATACAAAGTTCAATTTAAAGTCCAGAGACTTGCTGATGGTGCCGTTACAGCAGTTGATGATCATAACGGTATGGTTATGTGTCCGCCAAAAAATTAAAAGAAATGATCAATAACAACTTGGCTACCTTCCCCTCTCTATGAAACAGGGGATCCTGAATGCGGTGTTGTGAAAAAAAAAATTAACAAAAGGGCAAGAGATTACTTCCCAGAAAAAAACTCATCATTCAACAACATCCCACTCGTAGAATGGCCACGCGCAAGGAGCTGGTGTACAATTCAAATTTGGGATTTCGTGCGACTTATTTCGCCTATTATTTCATCAATTTCCGAAATAAAACGAGTTTTCATATACAGCAAGGTGTTAACTTGTTCTTTGACTTCTGTCAATAACAGTGATTTAGATAATCGGAGAGGACATAAATCGAACAAGATGTCTTTAAAATATGAAAAACATGACGTCACATCGCCCAAATTGAAAACAAACGATCCGACTTTTTCTAATGAATGAACTAAATTTGTCGAGTGCAAAGCGAAACTAGCAATGTGTTTTAACTAAAGTTTTTGTAAATATTTTTTATTCTAAGATACGATCTCTAACAGGCGAATAAAAAAGACGTGAACTTGGTATACGATAAAATTTTTTCCTTAATTTTGTTGAAAACGCTCGTTTTTAAAATGAAAACAAACTCTCAAAAACACTATTAAAGTGTTGCTTAAAACTTAAATTACAAAATAGTTTCCTGAAGAATTTTGCATTTCCGTTACCATATTTTTCTTACCTTAAAAATTCTTCTCTTAAAACCAATTTTTTGGCGGTATACGAAAGATTTCAATTGACTTTCAAAAAACACACGATCAAACGGATCGTGTGTTTGCCCTGGACACGATCCTTGAATTGTGCATCGTGTAAAAAACACACGATGCACGATCCTATCGTGCATAGTGTAAATTTTACACGATGCACGATTGTAGGAGTTAGAGTAAATTACAAATAATTCTAATCTTACTTTTCAAGATCGAAGTCTCTGTTTCTAATTCAGTTTTTCACTTCTAAGTAAAATCTAACAGCACAAGGCCAGCGGTCGTTTACAAAAGACGTGTAATATCCTATCGTGCATCGTGTATAGTGTAAATTTTACACTATCCGAAAAAAACGATCACTCGATGCACGATTGTCTAGGTTTGTGACGGAAGTGTACATCAGCTCCGTGCGTATAGCCAAGGTTCTCCAATCCCCCTCTTGTAACTCTGCATTTGAGCGTACAGTATTCACTATCCGAGGAAATAGCAGACATATTTTGCCAATATTTTCCAAACAAATTTCCTATTATGGTTTTGCTGCTTTTGATGAAAAGGCTCCGATGGGTCGTATCCACTTCCTTTCTTTTTCTAAGCAGTCCAAGGTTGATAAACATATAATATGCTCTTCACTTTAAGAAATTTAAAGTGGAGCATTATAACCTCTCGCCAGAGCTTAAGGACTTTAGTCTTTAGACTTTGTATAGCAATACAAAAGTAATTCACCAATATTTGCTCTCACATATTTGTTTCTTGATGTAATATATCAATAGTTTAAAACAATAACCACAGAATAATGTAAACCACTTACTTCGGAGCTGAAACTCTTGTTAATGATAATAGAAAAACTAAAATATAATAAATTAAGCAGTCAACACGACGTATATAAAATTTTTAAAAAATACTATATTTTGGCTAGCCAAACTAGCCTTCTTCAGGTGTGATTTTTGTTGACTTTTTGATTTATTATATTTTAATATATCAAACACGAGAAGCAGTGTTTCATCACATTTCCAAACACTGAGAAAAGAGTTGCAAATACGACGCGCTGTGGAGTATTTTTGACGAAATTCGAGGTGTTTGGAAATGTGATGAAACACTGTCTCGAGTGTTTGATACATCTTCTCAATCGAAACTAAAACTAAGGAGTGAACGACAAAATAAAATCGTAAAAATATATGCTAATTAAGATCACATTAATTTTCCAAACCATGGTCACGGTTATCATTTCTTTTGTTTTAACTTAATGAATTATTAATAAGTTTGAGAAATATTGACAATGTCCGCAACCAATGAGGTTTTATTTAGGCCAAATAAAAAAAAGATGCCGGTTTATTATCAGAATTTTTCTGAAATGTAAATGAGGCATGCGTTTTCGTTTTAATGACCGCTAAGGATGCAAAAGAAAAAATACCGTCGATCGTCGGCGAACGGCGTGATGACTGAAAAGATTTTTACAGAGTATTTTACATATAAAAATACATATTAATACTGACAAAAATGAGCTGAGTGTTGGTAAGCCTGCATGAAAGTCTTAAAAAAAGTTGAAGCAGTCACTTTTTCACTTTTTAGCAATGAGGGCACTGATGAGAAATTGGGAATTTTTCTATATTTGGCGTTAAAGTCGTAAGAAGGATGATGGGTCTACGCAACTTTGCTCATAATTTAAATATGTTTATTATTAGCTGTTCTCTATTCATTTGTATTTTATACTTTACGCTCGTACGAGCACGTCTTTGAGAGAGTGTGCTTTTTTGTAAGGCATTATTGGGGGTCTAGGGAAAATACCCAGACTCCTGTGCGCATGCAACAGCCAATTTGACATTACGCTCGCAAAACAAGCAAGTTTCAGTGTGGTATCCTGGTTACTGCTATGATAGCGCGATCATTTAACTGGCCGAGGAACCCTTTTACGACACTGGGGCTTCTACATAAAATGACTGAATTATCAGGCGATTGGTCTCAACAGCTGTTTAAGTTACTCATGTTAGAAATTAAGCCAATCCGAGAGAGCAACACATGATACCCAATAATATTGTTAAAACCTTTTTTAGGACAGTACGGCTTGTAAGTTTCCCATAAAATTCAAGATTTGAACAAGTTTTGTGATTGGCTGAATTAAGGTTCGGGATGAGTTTTATACTTCCTTTCATTGGCTCAAATATCATGGGAAGCTTAAGACTTAAGAACAAACTATTTAAGTACACCCAGGCTGAGATTTGCCCAATAATTAAGAACAAGCTAAATAAGAACAATCACCAGGCTGAAATTTTTATCACACATTTTTGAGAATTTTATTTCATTCTTGCACGCAGTTGAGATGTACATGTAAGTTCACCACAACGTTTCTAACCGCTGTTTTCATTTTTTAGAAGCAGCCGAAAATGATAACAAAAACTTGTTCCCCAGGGACCCTTTCTGTCTTTTTGTACAAGTCCATTCATCTCGACTAATTACGTCATTTTAATTGGGATGGAAAAAAATTCGCCCGCTCTACCCTAAGTTGTGTCCAGATCTCGAGTCGAGCAAAAGCCATTTTTATCCGTCGTTGCTGTGGGGGACTTGCGCGAATGGAGAATAAATCAAAATGGTGGAGGAATTGTCATTTTTTTGTAAAAAATAATCTTATGGGAAAGAACAAGGGTAAACGAAAGCCGAGTGGGGCACGCATTAAAAGCGCCAGAAGTTGTTCATATGAAAGAACTGGTACGTGGAGTGTTGAGGAAGATGAAGCAGAGAATTTTCCACATCCAGGCCATGGTACGTGATGTATTTATAGCGTAAGCATAGCCATAGGCCAGAAGAAATAATTGACATCGTTTGGTTTGATGATCCAGAGCACTGGCGCAAACTATTCATTGTTTAATTTATTATGCGAACTAACCCTTTCCCAGAATCTAACTTCTATAGTAAATATACGCGTTGAAACTGGATGCATAAATAAGTACGTTCCAGGATGGAAATTTTCCCGTTATTTTTTATAGGTTAGGGTTTATTCTAAATAACAAATTACAAAAACGTCACGTCATCTTCACTATATCCCGAATTTGTATGATTCATTTGGAATGTAATAACTTTTGATATTTTTGGCTGTCAAATTCTGCAGAATTTGTTTGTATTCTGCATTGCAGTAGGCTTCCTTAAAGAACTGTTTAGAGTCGTGGATTATTTTTTTTGTAATTTTAATGTGCTTGTTGTTGTGCTCTAACTAGTCACAAAGAACGATAACTGTGCTCGAATAAAACAAATGATTTTATTACGCCATTTTGACTGAACACATGGAAAAAAACAAAAACCATGCCCAGAAGGCATGCTGGTCCACAACGTGACCGGAAGCCTAGAACTAAACAACCGGAACTAACTTGATATCACAACACTTGTAATCCCTGCTTGATATATAGACTAAAATTAATTTATCATTCATCCCCATACCATACAAGCCACTGGCCTTGGCTCTTCACAAAAATTAATTAATTAATATAAGCTGAAAGGATTTCTGAAAAAACTAAAGAATAAATAGTTATTGAATACTTCTGTAACAGAAGTAACTGGTCTCCGTAGCAAGCGGTTACCTTGTAAGGCTCACTCTTATAGGGTGCTGATAATTTATTCTCTTTCTTCTTCTCTAGCAGCACTAGATGTCTAGTCCCCATTTCTCTGTCTGGTGCTTGCTGTATCTTGTCTGCATAGTTGGCAGTGCCTTGTTTCTTTTCTGCATCATGACCTTTCACTTGCTGTTGTAGGGTGTTATCTTCTGCTTCATTTGTCTCACCAATATCAGGTAACTTAGTACTTAGGTTCTGACCATAGAGTAGTTCTGCAGGGGTTTTGCCAGTTGTTATATGCGCTGTTGACCTGTATGCCAATAAGTACTTATTCAAGTCAGTTCTCCAGTTTCTCTTAGTGTGTGCTGCTCTCATTGTCTTCAGCAGAGAATGATTCTGTCGTTCCACTTCTACATTCACCCTTGGCCACCGTGGTGTTGTCAACTTGTGAATTATTCCCATTTTGGTTATTGTATTACTCTATTTCAGCTGACAGAAGGCTTCAAGTGCATCTAGGCACTTTATTATCATTTCAGAGTTCGTGGACCACACTATATCAACTTTTATTACATAGATACAAGTGTTTTACCAAAAAATAGACAACTCGTTATTTTCCATACGAAACTACATCCGGTGTACGAGTGAGATATTTTCCATATCCTCACTAGTGAAGATATTGCTGACGTCATTCCTTTGTTTTTCGTCCATTTTTTTTTAATTTTTGAAACACTATATATGTAATAAAAAGAAAATTACACATTAGCTTGAAGATATGAAGTTTATCTCCTCGTGGAAGAAAGATTTCCACTCGAAGATAAACTTCATATCTTCGCACCACTGTGTAATATCCTCTATATATCCATCTTCTGTTAGTAATAGTCAACCAGTACCACTACAGGTGCTCACCTGTAGGAAGCTGGCCAAGTAGGTCAAGGGCTAGTTCTTATCATGGTCTCTCTGGTATCCTCATAGGTTTACAGTTGGAGCTCGATATTCCCTTACAAATACCTCAGTGACACCCAAAACATTTGCAACATTTTTTTTCTGCGTACTTATCTATGCCTGGCCACCAAACCTTTGATAGTAACCATTTGTAACTTTTATTTCGACAATGCCTTAATGGCATTCATGTACAAAACTAGCTCCAGGGCTCATTTTCAGTATTTTGTCAAAACTGTCTAACCCCTACCCAATCTCCCACCAAAACAGTAAATAAATCTAAACATAATTATCTAATGCCTAGTTTACCAAGACACAAATTCTATGCCTTATCCCCATCTAACCCCTGCCATGTGCCCCCGGGTTAGGGAGGGTGGGTTTTACAACATGACTGGTGCATAATGATTGAGCATTCACTATGTTGTGAATACCATACATTATAAATTAAAATGAAATTTGGCAATATAAAGTAATCAGATTTGATGGAAAATGCGTTAACTCAAAATATATAATTATCCAATCCATGAGTTTTTCTATCAGCTGGTAGGTCAGTGGGTTCTGATGTTCAAACCGTGTCGGTGGGTCCAACCCATCAGATGTGGGCCACTTTGTAGATTAGTCTTAGAATTATTGTTAGTTAAAGTTGTTTCTGCTGTCCTTTGTGTAGATGAGGCAAGTGGGGGAGCCAAAGTCTATGGCCGTGGTTTTCCTTTTCCACTTGCTATGTGGGTAAGTTATTGCTATTTGACTAGCAGTTATCATCTGTGGTAAATTTAGTATACTTCCGAGCCCAGCATTGTTAACCTAGACAGTGCTCCCGCGGGTCATTAAAAGTCATTAAAAGTCTTTATTTAAGATTTTGCAGATTTAAGGCCTTAAAAAGGTCTTAAATTTGCTATAATTTCTTTTTGAAGTCTTAAAGGCATTAAATATGTAATGTGAATGAAAGTTAGTTTTTCTTGCAGCCAAATCTTGATACAACTTTGACGTACTCTCTGCATATTGGGAGCAATTGCACCATATCACTCTGAATCTGCCATTGTTGATGAGAACTTTTGTGTCTGTATTCAGTATTAAATTGTTTCTGGGTTTTTTTTTTGCTTACCATGGAAAGTGTTTATAGCATTATTTTTATCTCTTTAAGGGTTCCTTTTCTGATTTTTTAATTGTATTAAAAAATATTTCTTAAATTTTTTGAGTTTCGGCATTAAAAGGTCTTAAAAATGTCTTAATTTGTTGGCTGCTGAGATGCAGGAACCCTGCTAAAATACTGTATTCATTTTCCTTTCCTTGAGTTTGTATAAGCAGTTCTAGTGTGTATAATATGTGAGCCAGTGGGCCATGTGAGTCAATTTGCAAGTCAACTTTCTTACCTTGTTTTAAATGTTGGTATCTACAGAAAAAAAAATCAATTAACTTATTTATAAGCAAATTAATAACATTGACGATGCAAAACAAAACCCTTCATTTTAAAAACTCAACAGTACAAATTAAAATAGAAACTTAATGTGCAAAAAAATGTAACAAGCAGGGTTCTCCCTAAATTTTGGAGTAGAAGGAGAATAAAATGGAGTAGCCGGCAGAGGAATTTAGTATTTATTTATTTTTTTATTTGGATCTGAGTAGCCGGCATGGCCCGGATGACTAACCAGTGATTTTCGCCGGTTGCCGGGGCTTATGGAGATCTCTGAACAAGTTATATTTTTCCTTATAGTTTAAATTTATATGTTCTAGAAAACTATGATTGAGTTGTATTAATTTTCAATATAATATAATTTCAATATAATTCATGAAAAATTTAAAATTTGCTCAATGTTTTTTTTTGCTGTGATGTAGGACCGCCATTTAAGTCAAACAATGCTGAGTCAATTGTTTAAAAGTCATAGATTGAAATCAATAGATTTTGGTTGTTATTACTGTATGCTTCAAAGTGTAGATTTTTCAATTTTACATTTGAATTAATTTTGTAAATTAAAGCTTTGAAATGTAGGTGCTGCCCGTGGTAGTGTTGATGTGCATACTGAGGTCCACCAGCATGGTGCTTCCATAAATTTACAGCAGATATCTGTAAATATTCAGAAATTTTGTTTGTGAATAAGTCCACAAAGAAGTGCTCTTTTATTCAAAACATCTCAGAGCTGATGTTTAAATTGCTCTACTGGCCCATGAGCTATTTATTTTAATTCGCTGAGGAATCAATATTTTGAAATTTTAAAACATCGAGTACATACTATGTGGTTGCAACCGAAAGAATACATGGCTGGCTCGCATGTTGGCTCACATGGCTTGCTGGCTCACCATTTACATCAAGACCCCAACAGCTCACATTCATTTGTTTTTGTATCAATCTTATTATTGATCATCCAAGGCAATTTTTATTTCTTATTTTGTTCAAAGCTCGAATTTCCTACGCACCGGCATCATAAACGTGATTTGTTATGGTTGCATTGTCAGTCTCCACTCCTGGCAAATTCATTAGCTATGACCAAGTGTGAGTCTGGCACTGTAATAATAAGATTCCACTTTTAAGATGGTGTGGCATAAAAAATTCAAGTTTTGAAAATGTACAGTAAAAGTAAGTTATTAAAGTTGCAATAATAAGAGTGTCTTTAAAACAAGGAGCAAGCATGCTTATTATCAAAGTTAGAGAAACAAGGCTTTAAAAAGAAGATAATTGAAAAGTCTTTTGTAAAGTTCTACAGAAGCCACTACGACAAGGTGCATAACTTTGGAGCATAGATTAACAAACTTAGAGAGCCCTGAGTTGTTTGGGAGGTTATTAACACATTGTATCTGTTTCTTTTAAATGTTATATTTGAGTGTGATTTTGTTTAGTTATGTACATGCTCTATATATACTTGATTTTGAAGTTGTATTTTATGTGCAAGCTAGTTGCTTAAATTTCTTGCGTGGCGTGTGCCGCAAATACAGGTTTTTACGGTTTTATCTATTGGTTTTCCTTACTTTACTAACGTTGTTCAGTTGCTGTGTTCATTTAGTGAGTGGCTCCACCTGAATTGTTCTTCAATTCATACACAGGATTTAATGGAACCAAAACCAATTGTGGAATTGGATGCAATTTAAGTATCCTGCTGATGAACAGTAACTGTTTTGATATCGAATTGTAGTATTCTAGGGTTTCATATAAGATTTTCTCTTTATTTTTGTTCTAATCCCCCACGTACTGTACCTTCAAAGAATTGAATGATGACCTTAAAAAAGTCTTGCCTTGCTGACAGTGTAATTACAACCATACAAAATCAATTACAATAAACATTTTTCTTAGTTAATTACTTTGTCAGTCAACTTGATAAAATCAGTGATTGGTGACTTGGTGATTTCCAGGATCTTGGGCACTGTGATCCCAAGAAGTGTTCAGGGAGAAAGCTGTCCAGACTAGGCTTTGTTTACACCATGAAACTGAGCCACAGATTTGGAGGTTTAATTCTAAGTCCTGTTGGAATGCAGTGTGTTTCACCATGTGATAGGACTATTGTTGAGGAACATGGTCTTGCAGTAATTGACTGCTCATGGGCAAAACTTGAAAGTACCCCCTTTGTTAAAATGAAGGGAGGTCATCCTCGCCTGTTGCCATATTTGGTAGCAGCAAACCCGATTAATTATGGTCGACCTTGCAAGCTGTCTTGTTTGGAAGCATATGCAGCCACTCTGTATATTACAGGTTTGTGTTGACTTCTTTTGAAATCAAAGTTTTGCATTGTTATATTGAGTGTAGTAATTGTACTTTGAAACACATTCATGTTTGCATGCAGGCGACATCAATTTGGGTCTGCATTCCCTTTCTCTTTCTAGCAGTAATTTTGTGTTGTAAAATAATAAGGTTTCATAATTAATGCTTCGTTTTATGGTCCATTCATCAACTATTCCTTTGTTGCAGAAAAATTTGATTAACTCAGAGAATACATAAAATTCTTAAACTATTTTGTTTAAATTGAAAAGAATTAGTTTCATGATGGCAAGTTCAATTGGTTAATTTCAAGAAGCAAATTTGCTAACTATAACCATGTACAGCACTTGTCTTTTTAAGTTAGTGGCAGCTCATGAAACATGGTGACTTGGAAGTGCTTAATATATAACTTTTAATCTTATTACTTGTTACTCATGAAACTCCCCATTATCTATAAATTAGGAACATTTTGTGTGAAAACACTTGATTTGGGATTCTGTTCTAATATGGTAATTAATTTCATTTGTTTGACAAAAATGACAACACTTTAGTCTCGAGTCTCACAGTTACAACTGCCATCATCAGAGTGATACAAGACCAAGTGGAAACAAATTTTATAGTAAAGAGTAATTTACATATATACAAAGACTAATAATGAAACTTCAGGTTGTACTAAACACTAAATTCAGCCTCAAAATAAGGGAAGCACTGCATATAAATTGGTGTAGGCCTTCTTCAAATCAACATTTTAAACATACCAACCTCAAGTTTTGTTATTAATCTTTGTATTTATGTAAATTACTCACTATAAAATTTGTTTCCTTTTGGTGTAGTCTTGTATCACTCTAATGATGGCAGTTGTTTATTGCTGAAACATGTCAGTTTTTAAGCTCAAAAGTGTCATCATTTTTGCCAAATTAATTATTCACTTGAGCACTATTGTTACATAATTTCATTTGTCAGTTTAATTAATGCACTGGTCATACTTACAGAGAAAATATATTTACTAAGTACAAGGAAGAAGATACATAATAGTTTTATTGAAATTCTGGTATTTATAAATTCTTGGTGTAACTTAATTCGAAGGCTACAAGGATCTTGGTTCCATTTTGCTCAAAAGATTCAAATGGGGTTCTGGTTTCTATGAACTGAACAGGTAATGTAAATATCTGTATGGAATCTCTATTTCTCCTCATGTAAGGTAATTTGATTTCCAGAATCCAGGAAGCATTTGCTTGTGGAATCCTAATCTTTAGAATCTGGAAGCCAGGTCTAGGAATCCAAAATCCCAGAAAATAGACCTTTTGGAATCTGGAATCCCTGGGATCCGGAGTCCACATCTTAGAATCTGGAATCCCTGGGATCCGGAGTCCACATCTTAGAATCTGGAATCCACTGTTGTGGAATTTTGAATCCAGTATCTGGGATCTATAAATGCAGTTCTCACTAGTCTAAAAAAATCCATGGATTGAGAATAAATGAAGTAACAAAAATGTTATGCTTACAAAGAACTTTTTAATGTCCAGTTGTTTGTGTTTAGCATAAACAAAATTCTTATGTAACTGATTTCACAATGGTGGAAAGCTAGAGTATCAAAATAATACATAAACTTCAGAGTCTTATTGAGACTAGCCAAATCTCTTCCAATGCATGAAGCTCAGGATTGATTGTGGGCAAAACACAGTGGTGAGAGATGCCAGTTCTAAGCATTCTTTCATTCTGACTTCCCAACTCCTTTTTCGAGCCTAGTGTCTTATTTGGGTGAAGTTTTTACTTGGGTTTCTGTGATTTTAAGCGGATGAGGGTCTTTGACTCCCCCTGGATGGGACACTAATCCAATACAGGTTAGCTCCCAGCAGACGCTGGTACTTATTTACTGACCTTGGAGGGATGGAAAGCTGTGTCACCTTTAAGGGAGAAGGTCACAAAAACTATGTTCAAATCTTGACAGCGTTGGGAATCAACGACCTGGACCTGGACCTTGTGGCTGGAAGGCAGAGATCTTACCAACTGTGCCAACCACGTTATCGGTGTTTCAGTTTCAGTTTCAGTTTCAGTTTATTATTTTGCCTTGTTTCACATATATTTTTACAATGAATAATTAAATATATTTAATAAGAATAATGTAAAATAATCTAATAAGGGAAACTATACATTAAGATACATACATTGAAGAAGAAAAAAAACACAAGACAAGGCAAGGAGGTTCATAAGGAAACCATAGGGCTTGTTTGAGTTATGACCTCCTCAACTATTAGAAATGGAAAAAAACATTTATGAGACGTACAGTTATATATCTTTTGTGTAAGAATAAGCGAAGCAAGCACGCCGAAGCAAACAAACACAGTGACAGTACACTGGCAAAGCGGGGAGCAGAGGAACAAAAACAATCAATTTAATAGGAAAGTTATAATTTAGACTTAAAAAGAGAAATATTAGCAGCATTGCAAATTTTTTAATTCAGTGAATTAGGTATTCGTGACAGTTCTTGAATTCAACTAGCAGAAGTAGCATTTTCACCTTTTCTTTGAATAACTAGAGCTGTGAGTTAAGATTTACATAAACATTTCAGGTGTTTCATTTATTCACTGTATAATCGGTCTTGTTGTATTTCAAAGGGAGTTACTTGACCAATACGCTGCTTGCTCTAGCAGTGAAGAGGTTGTGGAAGTACAGCAAAAATGGCTGGAAAAGGTGGAAGCAGAATATCGTGCTGAATCTCAATCTGTAGACGGTATGGCGTATTTTTAGACAACTCAAGAAGGAAGTAGTTAAAATGCATAGGAAGTAAAACACAAGTTTGGCTCAAACATTAGTTTAGGTTCTCAATACCCAAAATTTCCAGTTTTAAACGAGCGAAAGTTTTCCTACATGTATTGTTATGCTGGTTTAAAATCTCAAATACGGCGCTTCAAGGTGTCTCCATTTTGCACTCGGCCAACGGTCAGATTTTAACGGATATGACGTAGCCAGTAGTTCTGATGTTTCAAATGTCATGGCGGAGAAGAAAGCAAAGAGAGCTTGAAAGTGAAGGGGTTCAAGTTAGCTACTAGTACACTTGTGCTATTTATTCATTTGATTATCATTTAAGCCACATCCCACAAGCATTACAC
>JAOBBB020380519.1:0-18291 GCA_025331005.2 Zoanthus gigantus
GCAAGCATAATGCTGGATCCCTATTACAGAACCATACACGGTTTCCAGGTATCGTTAGTAAATTCCTTGTGTTCAGACCTGCTCACTAGCAAGCATAATGCTGGATCCCTATTACAGAACCATACACGGTTTCCAGGTATCGTTAGTAAATTCCTTGTGTTCAGATCTGGTCACTAGCAACATAATGCTTGATCCCTATTACAGAACCATACACGGTTTCCAGATACCGTAAGTTAGGTTCTCGTGTCCAGACCTGGTCACAAACAAACATAATGCCGGATCCCTATTACATAATCATGCACGGTTTACAGGTACCGTTAGTTAGTTTCTTGTGTCCAGACCTGGTCACTAGCAGACATAATGCTGGATTTCCGTTACAGATCCATTCACAGTTTCCAGATACCCTTAGTTTAGTTTTCCTGATTTGCTCAGAACGAAGCATAATGATGGATCCTTCATACAGAACCAAACAGTACACTTAGTCTGTCTTTTCCAGATCGGCTCACAACCAAGCATAATACTTAATACAGAACCATACACAGCCTCTAGGTACACTTAGTCTGTCTTTCCCTAGACCTTATAAATTTCTGCCACATCTCCATTTCAACTTCCTTCTTTCACACCATCAATAGCGTGTATGAAATTAGCACTATCGTAGAGAGTCCAACATTGGTTTGGCAGGATGCAGGATGAGGCTAAAAATCGAGGCAGGATGTGGGATATGAGAAATTTTAAAGCGGGATTTGGGATGAAAACAGAATGGCGGGATTGGGATATGATTTGTTTCATAGACGGGATAAGGGATAGGACGAGAAAATGCGAGATCATAAGTTAGACCGAGTTAGCTCAAGTTTATACTAGTTACACGACCTCAGAGAGACATTAGCTCCATATAAATGGCCTGGAAGAAATGACACATCAAAAGGCGTCAAATAGCCTCACATGATTTTGACAATTTCGTAATCTTTCATTGATTTGGAGATTTGGGGATTCGAACATATGAAGCAAAATCTCGATTCGCTGGTTTACCTTCCGAGCTGCATAACACTGGATGTACAAAATCTGCATTCAGTCGTTCATCACAGGAAGTCTCCACTGCTTTCGGTTATGTGCGACTTTTGAAGCACAGTGAAAGAGGGTCTCATATGCACAACATCGTTGTCGGCTTCTTATTACATAAGCTGGGATGCGGGATTGAAGAAACCTATATGTTGGACCCTCTATTTTTGAGGCACGTGGTAAACGCATGCATAAATAAGATGACGCAATCCCTGACATATGGCAATGCGCAATTTCGCTTTGACCTCATTATAAATAATTCTTGAGTACCCTTCATTTTTTTTCGTAATGATTTGCGTCATTCTATAATAGCTTGTGCATACACCTTAAGAATAAGGGTCATTTCATGCACCGTATAATATTGCACCTCCTTTTGTCAGGCCTCTAGGACATTTAATAAAAGACCATATTCATTTCCTTCTTGATACTGTTTTTACTAGCTTTTTACTTTGTTGCATATTTTAGCTGATATATTTACTGTTTACATTGTGCCAGGTACTAATCGAGAAAGAGTGGTTATCGTTTGGACATAAGTTCACGCACAGGTGACAAAAACCAATAATTAAATGTATCATAGACTTATATAATAATCAGTTACTAACTATTTTAACCAGCAATGGAAAAAGGGATGTTTGTATATGTAGTTTTTCACTTTGTGGATACTTGTTTTGTAGTATAAAATATGATTCTTAAGCGCCGACATGCTTTTGGAATCCCTTTTTCCATTGCTGGAAAAGGATAAAAGTAGGACAGAGAAGGATAAAGAGTCACTATATGGTGCAGGAATTGCCTACTTTTCAAGCATTAAGAGTTAATAACTACACAGCGAGAGGATTGTATAGCATGCATAATTGTATGAGTTATAAACAGAATATTCTACTTACAAGTGCTCTGTTAGCTCAGTGACGAGCTTGATTTTTTTTTCGATTGCCAGTTTTAGAATGTTGTAGTGTTCAAAATCAATGAAATATTGACAGTTTTGTAAGGATATTATAGAGTTATAAAAGTATATCTCGAAATATTTAAAGAACCACTGCTTTGTATTTGAAAAAAGAGAGAGCGATGGTGAGAGCAATGTGTGGTGCGAAACTGATGGAGAGAAGGAAGACAGAAGACCTAATGGAGATGTTGGAATTGCAGGAAACAGTACATTTAGTTCAGATGGCAAAGGCGAATGGAGTGAGATTGTATGGGCAAGTGTTAAGGAGGGATGATGGCCATGTTTTGAGCAAGGCATTGGAGTCTGAAGCGAAGGGAAAGAGGAAACGAGGACGACCAAGGAAGACATGGAGATCGCAAATGGAGAAGGAGAGTAAGAGTGTTGGTTTTAAGAAGAAAGATGCAAAGAATCGTGCGAGATGGATCAAAACTGGATTGATGATGATGATGAATGCCATACTTGTGTAAAAACGGTAACAGGTCATTTCGCCCCATGGTCGTTTCACCCCAAGTAGTTTTGCCCCACATCCAAGGTCGATTCACCTCATGTCTAAGTCGTTTCGCCCCATGCCGAAGACGTTTCGCCCCAAATGTATAAATGGACATTTATTGCTCAGAAAAGATTTTTAAAATGATCTTTACTGATTTTCCGAACTTTTTTCATGCAAAAAATTAATGGGTATCTGAAGCATTAAAACGCATTGCTAAAGTGTTAAAACACTTTAGCAAAAAATTTTAACAGCTACGCAAAAATGTTTTAACGGGTAAACAAAATATTTTAACACATAAGCCAAAACTAGTGGGAAAATTTTTTAGCGATTGAGTCAAAGTGTTTTAATGGGTAAGCAAGATATTTTAACCCATGAGTCGAAGTGTTTTAACGGCTGAGCAAAATTTTTTAATACATAGCCCAAAAGTGTTTTAATGGCTCAACAAGACATTCTATAACGGTACGTAGCGAAAAGGAAATTCAAGTCCAAATTCAGTCTGAACCTCATCAACTCTTTGTACTAGACAGAAAATCGGGTACAAAAGTTCTCACAATAATATTGAAGAAGCTCTAAGAACTAGATTAGCCAATCGTTAAAGTGCCTAGATCGTAATTCATGAATTATAAAGCTGTCATGTAAATCTTACGATCTTCAATTAAGCTCTTGTTTTTTGTTACATCAATGTTCCATCTAAAAATCTCAAAACAACGTTAAAGTTAAAATAATGGGTAGTGCAAAGCGTTAAACGGATTTTAAAAAAAGTTAATGGCAATGCTAAGCATTAAAACAGATTGCAAGAAAAAAATAACAGGTAGTGTAAAGCGTTACAATAGATTGCAAAAAATAAATAACAGGTAGAGCAAAGCATTATTACGGATTGTGAAAAAAATTAACAGGTAGATCACAGTGTTAAAATGGCTTCAGTTTCAAATTAACTGGTTATCAAAAACATTTAACGGGTTCAAAAAGCGTTACAACGCATAGTTAACACATACTTAACGGGTAGAAAACACTTTTATCTGTTGTAAAGAATAGGGGTTAGTGTACATTTTCTCGTATGACGCCACAATTATAAAACTATTAATTAAATAGTTTAATTCTATGACATGTAATAATTTATGTTTAAAATGTAAATGGAATCAGATTTATGTGAAAGAAACTAAAATAACTGTTAAGTAACTAAAATAAATGTGACAGTGTAAACTTGTTTTGTTCAACACATAGTCAAATGAACTGTTAACTGATTGTCGTTTTCAGTTTTGATTTTCTCACCATCATCATTTTCATTTACTGCTTTCCACATCCGTCGATCTCACCATTGCTCTCTCGGTCCTTCTCAAAATTGCCATTTCATTTTCCCTCATACACCATATCTCACTTTCATATAACATCGTTGATCTTACACAAATCCGATAAACCATTCCTTTCGTCTTAAGCGAGAACCTTTTTGAGTTCAGCAACTCCCTGCATTCCTTGAACTTCACCCACCCAATTCATGTTCTTGCTGTTGCAGCTGCCTTGCAACCATCACTTGCATTTACCCTATCTCCCAAATAACAGAAACCTCTCACTGTTTCCACCTCTCCATAACCACTTCAACCAAGATTGCACACCAACTTTCACCTCAAACTCCTCGAACAACTCTATTCCAACTCTGACTCTTGTCTTTGCACCTTCGTACAAACTCATCATTGCTCTCACCATTACCTCTGGTGTACCTTTCTTCTGCATTGCCCACTCAAATACTTTCCTTGGGATCCTGTCAGATGCCTTCTGCAGGTTAACAAAGCACATATACAACTTCTTTTCCTTGTCTCACTTATTCCTCTTGCAGCCTTTGCAGAATGAACATTGCATCTATCGTTCTATTGCCTGGCATACAGTAAAAGCAAATTGCATCTCGTCCACTTTCACCATACGCTGCAATATCCTCTCTAGCACCTTTACTATTATCTTCATTGCATGCTCTTGCAACTTTACTCCCCTATATGCCATTCAATTCATTGCATCCCCTTTCCCCCTGAAAATCGGTACAACACTCAGCACCCAATCATCCAGCATTCCTCTTCCATCCAACACACCATGACATAGCTCCACCATCACACCAATCCCAATCTCGCCACTATAATTTCAGCACTTACTTCCGAGTGTCCAGCAGCTTTTCCCACTTTCATTTCCCTTATTGCTTCACCACTTCTTCCCGACTAACCCTCTCAACTGGCCCTTCCACCATTTCTTCTTTCACATTCTGATCCCACTCATTCTCCTCATGCATAATTCTTTCCATGTGCTCTTTTCATACTTTCCCTCTATCTTTCTTACTGAAATTTAGCCTACCGTCGCTACCTCTCATGCATCTTTCTCCCTCAACATCTTTCCCATCCTTTTCCATTGACTTAAACTTAAATACCTTGTTCAGATGCTCACTCAGCTCTCTCAGTTCCCTCGCAGCCGCCACCTTGATTGCTTTCGCTAGTACCTTATTTGCCCAATTCTTCATGTTTTTGTATCTTGCCTTGTTTGCCTTAGTCCAACTTTTACACATCTCCTTATGCACATCCTTCTTTCTTGCTATCGCTTCCTATTTCCCCCTGTGTTTTACGTCACTTTCCTCTTCTGCCCTTTTTTGAACGATGTGTTTGCCGCACACAACTCTTTTTCATCACAAAATTCTAACAACATTATTCCTTCCACATTTCTCTCCCCAATTCCATTTCCTCCATGCACACCTTCATAACCCTCAATCTGTTTACCAACATTTCCATTAAAATCACCCATACCCAAAACTAGCTCTCCCATGCTATGAAGATCCCACTCACTCCTCAAATCATCTTAAAAATGCTCTTTCTGTGCACCCGTTCAGCCACTTTGCGGACCATACACACATATAATTCTCACCACTTCTTCCTCAAGTGCCATCACTACTGTCATCACTCTACTGCTCTTCCTTCGCACCTCCACAACCTTCTCACACAGCTTCTCCCTCACCAAAACTCCCACAGCTCCCATACCCTCACTATTTCCAGACCACCTTAACTTTTATCTCCTTCCCTTCGCACCCATAAACTGTGCTCCTTGTCCTCTCCACCTCACTTCTTGCAGGTAACACACATCCATCCTTTTCTTCCTCAGCTCCTCACACACCTCTGAACCTCTCCCACTCATACTCCCTGAGATGGGACCCTAACAGGTGCTACCACTCTAGGTAATAGTGGACCTGGGAGCAATGGTAATTAAGGGGTAGCTCCACATTTGCCACAACTCCAGATCTCCCGATCTGGAGCCTTACCACCAGTTGCAGTTTAATGTCATATCCATATTGATCATATTGTCTCATTGAAAATTCCTTCCAAAAGATTTGAATAACTTCAGTTGAAAACAAGAGTACAAAGACTCAAATTATTTTCATATAATCACACTTTTCTTTGAGCAGAAACAGCTTTTCTTCAACATTTTTTTTGTTTGTTTTATCTCAACCAAAGTTTTATTTTCCCAGGTTTCCAAAACTTACTATGTCTACAATATAAGAAATATTTAACACAACAGTTGCACTTAAATTACATTTGGGCAGCACAGGTTTAATGACACATGATCAATGGTTAGCTGTCATGATTGAACCACATGTACTGTAATGCCTTCACAAAGGTAAAGTTTGTTGCAAGTAGAAATGTACTTTAACGTGTAAGCTATTGAAGTTTATCAGCAAGGAAGTGAAGCACATGTTTTAATGAACTCTAGGTTGAAAAGTTTGATCATCGTCATAGCAAAAGCACAAAGCTGATGCTTCAAGGTTAGCATAGGTTTTTTAACCTAGAGTTGATTAAACCATGTGATACTGTACTTGTTTTGTGACTCTGATTGGTTTGTGCCGGATATAGTGAAACATTGCATATCCAGCCCAAAGAACACTTTTTATATAAGTTATTCTTAACTGTTCTTTATGTTGCCTAAAAGGAGACAATAGTGGACCCATGTGATTTAATCTTCATTGTAATAAAAGATCTTGCTTTGAAAAATTTGGAATTGGAGCTAAGATGGTTTTGATGAAAATTGTATCTCAGTCTGTCAGTGAGGAGGAGCAGCAAGGAGAGATTTTAGCATTCTATGGTGAAGAGGAAGCAGACAGCTATCGTGAGAGCCCAGACCTTGTTCCTGTTCAACCTGATGCAGAGACTTTATCCAAAGCCATGCCACAAAATCAGAAGCAAGATAAAATTATAAACTTGGCAATAAAAGCTGAAAAGCAACCCGTAACAGATAATATACCTACTACTAGTGTAGAGGTCAAAGTTGAACCAGAAGGAGAGAAAGTGCCACCTTTGGCAGAGAATATGGGTAAGTTTGCTGTTGTTTTCTACAATAATATTTTAAATTTCACAATCACAAAAGGTCTACTTTTTATTAATGTTTTATTTTAACCCTTGTCCTATATTATTTTCTCTCATTGCTGAGTAATTATTTTTGAGAAATAAGCAGGGCCAATTAAAGAATTTGTTATAAATCACATCTGCAAGGTATAGATACCCAAAACCTATAGTTTTCTGAATCAGTAATGAATGTAGCTTCATCACAGCCGTTTATCATGCTGAGCAGTAACAACTTCTTGCCTTGGAAACCATGAGAAAGTAGAATTTATTGCACTTGTGCTTATTATCTTCATGATTTTTTAAATACATTCAAACAAGCTAAAAGACATTTTAGAAACAAACTCTAAATCTTTGCGACAGTATACAGAGATCTGGGGTTTCTGGAGACACAAGAGGCATGTATGAGGGGTGATGGGCATGTTTTAAGAAAAGCATTGGAGTTTGAAGTGAAGGGCAAGAGGAAGCAAGGACGACCAAAGAAGACGTGGAAGATGCAAGTGAAGGAGAGCAAGAGTATTGGTTTGGAGGAGGAGGATGCCTTGAATCAAGCAAGATGGAGAGTGGGAGTTGGAGAGATTGCTGTTAGAGTGGGGTAAATCCGGCCACCCCCGTTTACAGGGATAAATCCAAATCAAAATTGGATGATGATGGTGATGGTGAACAAGAATCAGGACTAAGTACATTTCACTGTAACCACTTTTAATACAACAATAACAAAGTTGAGAGTCTCAAGTAACTTTTTTGAGCGTTCATTTGTTATAACTTTATTTGTTTTGTTTTTGACTTGCCAGGCTGGAACAACAAGCTTATGATGCTAGGATTTAACCATTGTTAGAGTTTTTTTTATAACATTGATTTAATAGATTCATACTTTATTTATGAGTTTCATATAAATTATTCCAACTGTTTGCTGTGGCTAACTTTCTCTTTATATCCATTCCGAAAAATTCTGGTTATTGATCTTCATCCTTAAAAAAGTAATGGAATAATAATAAAAGTAAAAAAATATCCTTAAGTGTTTATAAATTAATATTATGCGTGAAGAAATTACTTCAATCTGATTGGCTGAGAGCTTAAAAGCCTGATTGTGGATTTCAGTGTTAAGCTATTTAGAGAATCTAAACAAAAAAAATGAAGTTAAAAAAAATCTGGACATAATCTTAATGAACAGGACTTTGGGCGAGGAACTAGATATGAATATCTAACAGAAGTATCTGAAAAAAAAATTTGTTGCGATTCCAGTTATATCAGGTTAACTAAACAATCATACTGCCATACTCTAATATAGAAATAAAAAACGAGCCCGCGCGCTCTGTTCAGTTATAGAACCACGCGTGAATTTCAAGTTCACGAAAGAAGTGCTGAGAGAAAAAGGAGCCGCATGCGAATTTTTCTCGCACTTCTTGAGTGAACTTAAAATACACAAGTGGTTCTATAACTGAACAGAGCAAGCAGGGCAAGTTTCTTATTTCTTTTATAAAATAATCTACCAGATGTGGCGTGTGGAAAGCAATAAAACCACGCTGTGGTTTTATTGAGAATTAAAACAACGATGCACAGCCAATCAGAGAGCGCGTTATGTCTGCTTTATTTTATAATAAATTTTATAAAATAATTTATAGAGTACGTTCGTTTTGATTGGTCTACAAACTTGTGTGTTTTCATAGCGCTACGATGCACAAAAATGATGTGAACAATATGGCTGGCTGTCTCCAAGTTGTGAGAATTTACAGTTTCATGAAAGAAATAAAACGCACTTTGTATATCGTCTTTCACTTTGTTAAGTTGAAAACTAATAATTTTATAAATTAAAAAAAAAAAACAAGCTCTCCTATCCGTGCCTTCATAGCCTGGTGAAAACCTCGGCAAAGCTTGTGAGAATTCTTGAGCAGGTGAAAACTCGAGGGTTTTCACTGATCTGCTCTCAAATTCTACACGGTTTTCACCAGGCTAGGAAGGCATAGATTGGAGAATATGTTTCCAACTTAATAATGTGCATTTCTGTTTAAAATGGCAAAGTTGAAATATACATACAGGCCTGTCAATAAAAGGCGTGCGATCGCACGCGCACGTCTATTCCCACACCTAACGAAAGCCAGACATGCGATCCATCGCACGTCTAGAATTTATAGTTTATCGCTCTCTAAGTACTTACTTACTTAATCCTCTTCGTCCCCTGTGGGACATAAAGCCTTATGTATTTCTAAGTAGTGACTTCTTAATTTTTGAAAACAGGTCATCGTGCTTCTTTTCTTTTAGAATTTGCGGAAAAACATGTAACCTCGATAAAAATGAGCTCTATCATGTTAAGAAAGAACATTTAAATGAATCAAAATTAATTAATTTTGCTGAAAGCAGTCTAGACAGTTTGTCTCCTTTGCGGTAAAAAAGCAGACGAAATCTACAAGCACCTGCGTTGTTGCGTTTTTAGTCACTTAAGTCACCGCACGCCATCGCACGCCTCGGTCAGCCAAGGCGAGCGAATGATCGCACGCCTACTGATTTTTTCACTGACAGGCCTGATGCACCCAAAGCACCCCCAGTGTAACATAAATTTTTGCCAGTTTCCGGCCTCGCTGGGGGCAAAACAGTGTTACTCGGACACATTTTGTCTTATTAATTCACCAAATTTGTACAAAAATTTGCATTAGTAAAATGGTGTATTGCATGTTAGTATCTAATACTAAATGGAAAGGATTAAAATAATGATTTATTTTAACATTCAATAGAAATTTCAATGAAAATTAAACAGAAGTCTACAATAATACAAGAACTAGTGAGACAAACTGACAGCTTACTTTCTGTTGGAGTATTGAAGTTGTGATTCTGAAAGTAAAGCAGATTTGAGGAAATTAGCAAGCTAAAAACAACCAAATCACAATTATTATTAATACTAAATAAAAGCTACATGGTGTCTGTAAAACAAAGCATAAAAAAGGGTTTCAGAGACAACATGAAATAGAGAAAAAGGGAAGAGAGACTTTTGTCACTCCTCACTACACTGATGACCTAAATTTTGTTTTTAAGAAGTGGGAGTGTCTTGGACAACCAGCAACTCTCAAAACCCAAAATTGATGAAAACCTGGGCATCTCAAAGAAACTGTTTACTAATGGTAAATTGCTCGAGGCAGTGAAACAATAAGAAAATAAATCCCAAGGTTCTGACTGCATTTAAAAATCTGCAACCAAAACATCACAAACTCTCATACTTCCCTCCTACAGCAGTGTTCTCCCCATGCCGCGGTGTGGCTTGCTGCTTTGCACTTTGATTGGACATGAATAATTAATCGATAGAAGAGATAAAAAAAAGTATTCTTGTCTCGAAAAAAACTTCACGAGTGCCACTGTTCGTTTGAGACCACCATTTTAAATTTGTTATTCAAACTCAGTCTTCCACTAAAAATAAAAACAATAGTTGCCATGGCAGTGAAATGCAAATCAGTGCTTTGCACGTCACATGACCTTACGTGAATAGAAGCATGATTTCACAACAAAGTGAACATGATGAAAAGTACAAGCATCGCTATGACTACAGCAAAACGAGGGAGCCAGATTATCCTTGGTTACAGACAACAGATGATCTACTGGCAGCCTTCACAGTGTTTGACCCCAAACACCTTCCAATAGTGACCTTACTGGCTATGGCAGTGAAAAGCTTGGAACTTTTCTGGAGCATTAACGCTGGTGGTGATGATCCAGTTGTGGATGAAGATGACACTAACACTGAGTTGTCTTTGCCTCAGGAATGAGTGCAGAAACAATGCATCTAATGCCCTTAGGAAGTTGGCTTCAGATGAGACCCTCAGATTAGTGTGAGACGGTCTTTTTCTACCCTGAAGCGAGTCAAGACAAGGCTCAGGAGCGCTGAACAACAAAACACTGAACATTTTAATAAGAATTTCAATGGAAGGTCCTGCATAAATATCTTGATATGATATGATATGATATTCTTTTTCAAAACAGTAATGGCCTTCTTAACCTCAATCCAACTGTTATACCTCAAGTACAAAAGACGCAATCTACTTTAGATCTTTTACTAGGGCCATCTGCCAAAAGTACATTATCCGTAAATGTACGACCTCAACCTTCCAAAAATTGTATTTCAATAGATCATCTCGAGTATGGAACACTCTTGCTTCAAGTTCTGAACATTTTTCAACAAACAATCTATCTTCTTTTCATAAATCACTTCTTAGTTATTACTTTAATGCATTATCCTTGAATTATGATCCTGACGATCCACGTAGTTGGAAAACAATTTGTCTAACTTGTAACAAATCACAAAATTTAACTTAAACTATTTCATGTTGTTTTTAATTATTACTGATTTACTTGTAATTTTTAATCTGTAAGGATTCGCTGTAATTGGCCAAGCTGTTGCGGGTTCCCTGCTCACATTATTTTGTTCCGTTTATATATCGGGATTATTATTTTTTTTTGTATGTTCTAATTTTTCTGGGCGAAGCTAATAAAATAAAATAAAATAAATAAATATATCGAAATTCGATCTCAACAGTGCAACAAACAAATGTGCATCACTTAAAGGAAAAGAAGGATTGCACATGTTGCTCGATCAGAGTAAAGTAGTTTGTCAACTAGAAAGGAAAATTGGGCAAGGCCCAGTCTTGGCTTAATGTCTAAGTGCTATGCAATAATTGTAGTTAAATAACTTAAAATACGATAAATTAAGTAAAATTCATTTTTTAAAAAAAAATGGCAGTCTCTTTCAGTTTTGTGTATGCATTCCAACTCATAAATATTTCCACGAAAATATAAATATTAATAAGCCACTGCTCTGTCGAAAAATCCTGGGGAGAACACTGTGCAGCAATGTCTTTGGGACCTTAATTACAAGCCAATTTAATTACTGGAAAACCACACAACTCCAATAGCAGCGACATAACACTGATATGTAAGGTTTCCCTTACTACTCAATGAAAGTAATGTTTGCCCAGCTACAAAGTTTTGTTTTTAAACAGTGCAGTGTATGTACGTAAGAATCTGATGTTTTAAAAATCAAACATTCATCATAATAGCAAATAGTAGATGCACTAATGCTTAGGCAAAGATCATAAGATTATTAACCTAGAATTGTCTAAAACACGTGTTGTGTTTAGTTTGAATACACTTCTGTCAGTTCTTTAAAAAACAATTCAGCAAGTACCTGCCATTCTGCTTGTGATGCTAGACACAGAAGGGTTGATAATAGCTTCAATCAGCTCCTTTGCTTTGTTAACTTCTGTCTCACTACCTGATATTTCAACTGGGGTCTCACAGTAAGAAGCTTCTTCTTTCTTGATCTGCATTCAATCATTCCAAATATTAATGGTTTTTATTAATAATCTAAACTGTGTCACATCAATTTTGTTATGCAATAAACAATAATTATTATGATAAAGAACATCACATATCATAGGTTAAATTTTTTATCAGATTTTTTTGTCAACAATCATACTATTGAAGAACCATTAAAGTATAATTTGTATAGTTATTAATAAATTTAAACTTTTTCTTTTATCAATTAATTACATCTAAAACATTATTATTAAACGAGAGCAGAGATATAAACTTTATCTAAGAGTTAGTATAGAACATGAAGGTATATCTTCAACTAAAGAAGGCCACTCCCCAGTATTAAAAAGCACTAAATATCTTATATGTTAGTGATCAAAAGATTATATTATTAAAAAGTTTTATATGTAATAATTTTAGTTTACAAAAAATATCATCTTTTGATGAAACATTTTGTGTGTAAATATATATGCTCACTTGATATTTTTCGAAATGTGGAGATGGTCTTATGTGAAAGAGTTTGAATTGGAAGACAAACATCTCAGTTATTTCACCCACCAATAATCATAAATTTAATATATAAACCAACATGGCAACATTGTTAGGCTTTTTCCCTTCCCTACCAAAGACTCCAAATGGTGCCTTTAGAAGCATTAATGACAATAACTAAGGTGGGCAAGTTACTGTGTAATTCCAGTCTTGAAAATGTCTGATATACAGTAGATTTGAAAAACATCAGATGAAGGATCCTAAAATGTTGCATTATTTCCAAAGAAATTAGATGAAGATTCCACATCAAGTATTTTCAACGACACCAGAATTTACACACAACCACCATAAAAAAGTGGAGGTTTTTATGGAAAAATTGAAGAAATACTGAAAAAGTAGAGCCAAATAATTTTTTGAGATTTAAGGAAATCTAGGGCAGCCACAAAGCCTATGGTATGTTAGCAATAGTCCTTGGTTTCCAAGAAAAAAATGAAGAATTGAGATTAAACATTTCAAAATTCCAAAACATTCAAAAACAAAAACAAGAACAAAATTCTCTCTATCTATTGCCCACCTTGTATGTCTTTAAAAAATGTAAATATTATTATGTCCTTTGGAAAACAAGAAACATGCTTGGCAAAAACTTAGTGTTCACATGATTAGTGCCTCATGACTTAAAACTTGAGCCCACAGTATAATCAATTAGGAGATACTACTAATTGAAAGTAAAATGGCAGCATGAATCAAAAGAACTTCACGTTTCTCAGTTTTAAATTTTCTGAGTCCACTTTTCATTTACCGTATGTCCTCTACTATTGAATTTGTGTACCCAAAATGAAAATTATACATCTCTGGATGCAGTGAAGTAACCTAGATTAATCACTGAGTATTTGAAATTCTTGTGTTACTTACACCCTGACAACTCGATAACAAAGTGGTTACTCCTCTTTGAGGCTGTACCCACAAAAATCATGCAGCCTATAAATGAGAAAAAAAAATCCTGCAGAGAGATCAATCCAATTTTGAACCAGGTTTATCCCGGTAAATGGGAGTGGCCAGATTTACCGCACTCTAACAGCAATCTCTCCAACTCCCACTCTCCATCTCGCTCAATTCAAGGCATCCTCCTTCTCCAAACCAACAATCTTGCTCTCCTTCTCCACTTGCATCTTCCACGTCTTCTTTGGTCATCCTCGCTTCCTCTTGCCCTTTACTTTAAACTCCAACACTTTTCTCAAAACATGCCCATCATCCCTCCTCAACACATGCCTGTACCATCTCGCTTCATTTGCCTTTGCCATCTGAACCACTGTTTCTTCAATCCCAACATCTCCATTAGGTCCTCTGTCCTCTTTTTCTCCATCAGTTTTGCACCACACATTACTCTTACCATTGCTCTCTCAGTCCTCAAAATTGCCATGATTTCATTTTCCCTCAAATACCATGTCTCACTCCTATATAACATCACGGATCTTACACAACTCTGATAAACCATTCCTTTTATCTTAAGCGAGAACCTTTTTGAGTTCAGTAATTCATCGCATTCCTTGAATTTCACCCATCCAATTCTTGCTCTTGCCGTCACAGCTGCCTCGTAACCACCAAATGCATTCACCCTATCCCTGAAATAACAGAAACCTCTCAGTGTTTTCCCCTCTTCACACATCTCAACCAGTTCTACTAATCCATCATCAACTTGCTTTTTGTATCTTCCACACAAAAAATCTCTTCCAAACCCCAAAGTCAGCCTTTTTACTTTTTTTTTGCGTATCTTCCATGGATCCATTTCCTGCATTTCACACACAACTCTGAATTTGACATTACTCATTTCCCACAAATACCAAATGAATCTACCTTGCTTACAGACACTTCACCTTCTGCCCTATTCACTACCACTTTTGTCTTCCCAAGGTTCACCTTCAGCCCCTTGCTCTCGAATACCTCCTTCCATTAGTCCCTCCATCGTTTCACTTGTAAGAACCAAGTCATCTGCATACAACATCTTACTCATCAAACCATTTCTCACATTCTGTAACCATGTCTACTGCAATTGCAAAAACCAATGGCAACAACACAGATCCCTGGTGCACACCAACTTTCACCTCAAACTCCTCAGACAACTCTAGTTCAACTCTGACTCTTGTCTTTGCACCTTCATACAAACTTATCACTGCTCTCACCATTACCTCTTGTATATCTCTCTTCCTCATTGACAAATCCAATACCTTCCTTGGGATCCTGTCAAATGCCTCCTCCAGGTCAAAAAAGCACATATAAAACTTCTTCTCCTTGTCTAAGTATTCCTCTTGTAACCTCCTCAGAATGAACACTGGATCTATCGTTCCTTTGCCTGGCATAAAACCAAATTGTATCTTATTCATTTTTACCATAAGCTGCAATCTCCTCTCTAGCACCTTTTCTACTATCTTCGTTGCATGCTCTAGCAACTTCACTCCCCTATATGCCATGCAACTCATTGCAACCCCTTTTCCTTGAAAATCAGTACAACACTCTGACAGCGCCCAATCATCCAGCATTCCTCTTCCATCCAACAAACCCTGAAACAGCTCAACCATCACACCAATCCTGATCTCCCCACTCGCCGCTATCATTTCAACACTTACTTCCGAGGGTCCAGCAGCCTTTCCCACTTTCATTTCCCTTATTGCCTTCACCACTTTTTCCCTACTAAACCTCTCAACTGGCCCTTCCACCAATTTTGCTTTCATGTTCTAATCCCACTCATTCTCCTCATTCATAATTCTTTCCATGTGCAGACTTTTCCTCTATCTTTCTTTGAGTCATTAAAAATATCCTATAATGAGTAAAAACATTTTGTGTTGCACTTTTATGGAAAAAAAATATTTTGCTTGTTCATCTGCATGAAAAAAATAACCTTGCATGGACTAAGTCTTCCAACCCCACTCTGCCAAAAAAAATCAAATGGTCTACCCTAATTCTTTAAACCTTCTTCAGCTAATATTGTTCTTAAAGAGGTCTAATGTCTTAAATGCTGCCAAGGTTTTCATACTACTAACCTATTATCAGTAATCATACAATTTAAACCTTGAGTTGTATAAAATATAAAATATAACTTAATACCTATTCACCAACACAGCAAGTTGGCTGGCTATTTTAAAATGAGACTGTGAAAGAAATTTTATTGCAAAACATATTTTCTCAACTCAAACCTTTATGTTAGCTCCACTTTTCTCCTGGATTTCTCTAATCCTCTGGCCCGCTTTTCCTGTTTGAAAAACACAGTTATACTACATTAGAAATATAAAGAAATGATATTTCTATCCCAATTTTCTGTAGAATTCTTGGCCACATTACAATCCCCTGATTTTATAATCACCAGGGTTGTCACTACAATTTGGAAGTATACGTAGATGGCACCTTTTACTTTTTCTTAAAGAGTTTCTGTAATGACCACTTTTTCACTACTTATCTTTGCCAATATCCAGCCTTTGAAAACATTGAAATAACTGGCAATATTGCTGTTAACTGGCACTTACTGGCAACCCTGCATCACCATCATACAGAGCTCTCAAAGTTTATTCTTTACTAGTATGTGTTTGAGAGGTTTTCAAATATATCCTTCAATTTCAACTGGTTTTGAGCAAGATCTCATTGTTTTTAGCACCCATTGGTTTCTTGAGATCTCCACCAAAACTAAGCAGTAAAACTGAAAATGGTAAATATCACGATGAAAAAACAAATAATTATTATAAATGGCCAAAGTAAACTACCTATCTATCCCCTTCCCTGCTCCCTTCAATTGAGTTATAACTTAGGAGAACGATAGGTTGCTCTGCAGAACCATTCCTAGGCAATGAGTTGTGCGTTCCTTTGACAAGTTTGGTTGTCTGGTTAGTCTAGTTGGTAAGGTGACAGTCTATCATGAGGGAGGCTCAAGTTCGATTCCCAGCCGGACCAACACTCAGGGTTGGAGGAGGTGCTGCCTTTGCTCTAACATGTGCAAATGGTTAGACTTTTGCAGCTTCTCTAATAAGGATGTTAAACCATAGGCCCTCAGAGGCATATCTGTCTTCATGTGTGTGTGTCTGTCATGTTAAAATTCTCTGTCCACCAATGTGGTGTCCCCAATCAATCAAACTCTCAAGACAAATGGCCAGCAGAAATAACTGTTAAATTAAAGCCAGCATGTTAAAACTATTGACTCAAATAACATATGATTGTTTTAAATGCTTACCTCAATTGTTATTAGGCAAAACAATTTAAGAATGAATGAACAAGTTCACCTAAAAACTAAACATTGTCACAAGTTCTACAAAACACAGTCCTGATTGAAATTTGCAGTACTCTTTAGCCTGTTACACATGAGCTGTTATTTTGTTGGTAAGCTCCTATATTTTGCCTCACACACAATCACCAACAAAAATTATAAATGCATGTTTGATTGACAAACATCAGCAACCATTTGACAGCTTGTGTGTTACTGATTCATAGAAGTATAGAAATACACTTGGTTCATGGAGCAGTATTCATCATGTGAACTTACTGCAAGATTCAGTTTTGCTTCGAAATCAATAAAGGGATATCATTAATAAATTATAATTATTGATTATCAATGATTACCAGTCTGACTGACCTATGATTCTACCAACATTATCACTTGCAACTGTTATAACGCTGCAGCTACGATTTCCACCACCAAATCCATCCTCTCCTCTTCGATTAACACTCGATCTCCCAGAACCATTCACATCATCTGACCACCATCCGTTGGCTCGTCCCTTCCTAAAACCACTTTTGGATCCTGGCACACTGTCAGAGCTGTCCCAGTTACTTGCTCGCCCGAATCCTCGGTTTCTACCGCTATTTTCGTTAGATACATGGCTCCATTCTGGATTTTCTGAACTCTCTCTGTTATTCCAAGAACCGAATCGATTTGCTCTTCCACGTCCTTTGTCACGATAAGAATTGGCTGATTTTGTGAAATCTCCAGATTTCGCCGGCCACGTTTCCTCAGCTTGCCGCCAATCGCTTTTCCACACGTTCGTTCGAGATTCAGAAACTACAGAAGGACTATCTGTTTCTTCTTCATCCCAGTCACTCATATTACAACTCTCTAACTATTCTCAGAAATAAAATTGCAACCAATATTCGCTTTACATTCACTCAAAATGCGTTTACTTTTTACATGTGACAAACTTCAAATTGGCACTAGTGCCCAGCCTATCTTTGATTTACTCCTAGGTCAGCTCCTTCGCAAGTTCTGAAATTAAGCAAGGAGCTAAGGCGAGTTTCAAAGTTAAACCAATCGATAATCAGACATCATCAGGTTGAGAGTTGTCATTTGAACAGGTTATGGACCTTGAAACATGGCTGCAATAGGGAAAGAAACGTATCCAGTGACAACTCTTAACGCGTTCATTCCATTCTCGTCCTCAGAGCCCAACGTTTTTCTTAGCCGGCGGAGCCTTCGCACGATAAATCATGTTTTATCGTTCGAAGGCTCCGCCGGGTATATACTCCATGGTAAAAAGCCATGAGTGCACCGGAAGTATATCATAGACCATAATATCTTTACTTATATGATTAATTCATACGTAGTTGATATCATTAGTATTCATTGATTAATATGCAATGTGCAGGGATATTACTGTCTATTCTATTTACTTCTCATT
>JAOBBB020380628.1:0-18280 GCA_025331005.2 Zoanthus gigantus
TGTTAAATATAGCTGGAATTAGTGAAATATTCACAAAATTTATTTGCAATTTCTGAGGGATCAGTTATCTCTCAATCATTATGAATAAAATAATGTGGAAAACATTTTTCATCTGGTTTTTCGCTTGTTAATGATTTAATTAATTTAGATTTTTGAGTTTCTCATCATAATACATACGTTTAAAGATTTTAAAAATGCGATTAAGCTTATTTTTGTATCCCTTGTACCTTGCATCATTTTATGGAGAGGAACGGTTAAGATATTTTTTGTAGAGATTACACAAGTTTTGTTTTAATTGATTGTAGAAGTCCTTTTGATATCCATGACTTACTACATAGTTTCGCTCATCTGCGTGCAATTGTTTTGAAAGGGGAACAATTATTGTATGTATTTCTTTTATATTTTAACAAAATTGTTATATGCTTCTTATGTTCAGTTTAGTAAATACTATTCCAGTCGTGACTGCTTAGTTAATTTTTAAATTTCTTATAGGTCCCCGTATTAACATTAGTCTTACTTATTAATCTTAAGATTTAGATTATTCTGGTTGGTAATGCAATCTTCTGATTCAGGTAAGAGCATGAAAACCGGGAGATGATCAGATAATATCTGTAAGTGAAATACCACTTTTGGAGTTACTTGGTGAATGGTTAGTTAAAATATTGTCAATAAGCGAAATAGAATGTTCTATTATCCTAGTTGGTGGGTTAATGAATGGCAAAAAGCAATGAGAAAATATATTAATATCCAAATAGTTGTTTGTGTGAAAATGCTTCTCGTATTTTAGAAGACCAATGACAAAATATCCTACAAGATAACAGAGTTTCTGTTCTTTAGAAATTTTAGATAACAGATCATTAATTTTTACACTCAGGTAAATTCCGACAGCAAAAAACTTGATAAAAATCACGACCTTTTTAATTACATGTTTCGGCAGTGCTACTGCCATTGTCAGTATAACTGATTAAATATTCATAAGTGGGAAAATATACAAGATTGAAAAAATTAGTATTCAGAAAAAACAAAAGAAAATTAACAATGGCATTATAAGTAAAGCTTAAGATTGACATGCTTGACTTGGCTATTCAGACTAGGATGTTCACGTTTGATATGAATAGCCTCTTTTATTTTTAGTGCTAATTCCGTCGCAGCGAAATCCAAAACCTGAAAGCATTTTGTAGAGCAAAGTCGCGAACACGTTTCGTTGCGCTCTAAGTGTTTGTAAAAACTTTTTCAGGCAATTTTTAAGGCTTTTTCATGTTTTTTTCATGATTTTTTCATGCTTCCATGCTTTTTTCGTGTATTTTATCAGGCATTTTTTGTGGTTTTGTTTCAGGTTTTGATATTTGCAAAATTTTAAATAGCCAACCTAACCGCGGAAACCAGTTCTTTAGAATTTCACTCCATGATCACGATTTACAAGAGCTTCTTTGGTCCATGCTCTGAATTATTTTCCTGCATAAAAATTAATATATTTCCATACTTTACAAAAATACTGCTTTTCATATATTTCACCTTTATCATCGTATTTTGTATAATATCATATATAGACTAAAAAACAACCCCAAAACTAAACAGACTTCCCATTAGTAAAAAAATGAGATTTTAAAAAACATAACCCGCCATTGTTTCATTCGTTATGATTTTCGGAGATATTCAGCTGTATCTGCTTTTTAGAACTTTAATTTATCTCATATGGTTGCCGTAGGGAAACGTTTACAATCAGTGCTTATAATATAGAATTCTCCATTCATGGTAAAGATATCTAAATGAGGAATTTACACACAGTTATAATGAAAAAAAAACATTTTCGCTCAACATGAGCGTCTTCTCGGGTTTAGCTCGTTAACTGTTCTGGCTTTTTGATTGTTGTATTGCCTAACGTCTATGCAACGCTAGCATAAAAGACAAGAACAACTTCAACAAGCCAAACTTGAAGAAGCTCATGTTGAGCGAAAACGTTTGTGTTTTTTATATTATAACTGTGTTTAATGCCTCGTTTGTAACTGATAATCTTTAGAGTTTGGAAAACACTTTCTGAAAGTTGTCAAAATAGAGCAAATATACACACTTTGCTTTCGTAACTTTATATTTTTAACTAATAACATACAAATACAAACAATTAAACCAAATGTTGCTGCTTTTGAGTTTTTGTTAGAATATGATAATTAAAGAAATTGTAATTCGAGTTTTGTTTTATTTGCCAGTTTGCAAAATATGAAAATATACGGGTGAGTTTACAGCTAGGTCGGTTAGGTTTTTATGTCATTTAAATCTTTTTTCCTTGCAATAGAATCTGCTAAAGTCATTGTAAAATTCATTGAGAATTTTAAGCTTGTTTTCACTTATGCTGTAAGAGGAACAAGAATTCTAATTTTACTGCATAAACTGCATTCACTTAATCGCTAGAACAAGATACAAGTTGCTTCAACTTTTGAGTAAGGAACATGAAGCATACAAGCAAGAAAAGTTTTCGAAAGGCATCTTTGTCGAGCCATGCAATCAAATCTTACGTTTCAGGTTCGTTTGTGTGGAAAGAAAAAAACAAAAGAAAGTTTTAAAAGAAAAAGACAGTTTATTCAACAGAAAAAGGATAGATTGCGCTGATTCTTGTTTTGTTGGTAAAAACCTTACGAAGCTTGAATTTACAAGTTGATATTTTTTTTTGGTTTTTTCTGTATGGCTTTTGAGCGAACTGAATTTCTATTTTGAGGAAAAAAAGAGGTTAGTTACCATTAAACTGCGTCGAATTCATTTCTCGTCTTTTCTTCTCCACCTGTTTGATTTAATTTAAAGAAATCGGCAGTGACAATGTTTAATTTAATCACTTGTTCGACTTATAAGTGACACTAAATCGTAGTCGTTACTATTATAGAGTTTATGATATATTCTGCTGAGAGATATGTCTCGTTGGTTTATTAATTATTGTTACCTATCACAATATTTCGCAGTATTTGTTAGCAGCACCTGTTCAACTGAAATTGTACTGCTGTAAAAATTATAATTAATTTGCTTGAGTGTTAAGATAAATCTTTAATTATTAGAATGATTTTTGAACGAACAGATTCTATTAACTGTGTTTGAAATGATGAAACGAACGCTGAAGCTTAGGAAAATAAACTTGCGGAACCTTACCGGAGCACACTGAGTAATATTTGTTAGATATTTGTGGTTTTCTTGGTATCATTTCTTAAAATAAGATTTGATATTACGGCTGTAAGTTAGAAGACGTGCATCTTAGCGGTGTGATCTTCCCAAAGAATTTTGGAAGAATAATTATTACAAAGTCTGTTTGTAAGTGAAGAATGCATGCTTGTCAGAAATAAGTATATATACATTTTGTTTGTTTTCTTTTGTTCACAAATCAGTATATTATCCTCGTTATGTGAAATGGTGAAAACCCACAAACTTATATGAAGTATTTTTCGCAAGATAAAAGCAGATAGGTTTCAACAATTTAGCCGTAAGTCCTTCGGAGTTTGTTTTTGTTTCAAATATTAAAAGCGACATAAACTGGAAACATACGGAGTCCGTAAAATCTAAAATACGAACAAAAACTGTTTGTTTGTTTTGCATTTAGTATCGCCGCCTCAAAAACCATTTCCTATCGTGAAAATGTAAACATGAGAGATAAATTGTGCGTGGACATGACAGATTTTTTTAAATGACCCAAGAAAATTTACAAAGATTTTAAGATGGAACGCCATAATCGCACCATCTGGCACTTTTAGTGTGTTTTGATATGAGGCACAAAGTCAGTTAATTTGGGCTACTCAAAATGGGTTCAATCTTGAAATTTCACCATGTTTTGCTTACGGAAATTTTAAAACTAAGAACATCTGTGTCGAAAACATTTACTACCTCTGTTTTGGATAAAAGACCAATCGCGAAAGAATTTTTTTCTAACACTTGACAGCTGATTAAATTTTTCTGAATTCTTTCCTCAATATTCAAGATTTTGAAAAATAAAACTTTGCATTTCTATGAGACAAAAGGTCACATTTGTACTTTTGAAATCAAAATTGTTTATTGATAGAAAGCTTCTCTCTTTTCAAATTTTGATTCGCTTCGCGAACTTCCGAAAACTTTTTTGTCATGGAAGAAAAGTAAGTTGTATTTTGTTTCAGTAATAAAGCATTTTGAAACTGTTATTTGCAAAATACGATGTTTTGGCCTTCAGTCTTCAATTTCGTTTACTATGATTGACACGAAAGAAATTTCGGACCAATGTGTGATACTTCAGCAAATGTATTAAATTTTGCGCTTGGATACCATTAGTATTATACTGTTTATTACAAACCTCTCCAATTCATCTGCAAATGAATTTCACTCCTTTACCATTGCTATACTTATATCAAGGAAAAAGCTACAATGAAACCCATTAAAATTGATTCTATTGGCAGTATTGCAAGTGACCTGAGTTCTATTTTCGGAATAAGTTGAATACTAGATAATTTTTTTTTTGCCCAAGGAACAATTTTTTTAAAAGTTTAACAAAACTAAATAAAACATTATCCAAGTTGTAATTAAAAAAAGCATGACTTCATTTAGTTCTGTGACCTTCAGAGCTTTTGTATGAAGAAGTTGAAAGATTTTAAATTAATGTCAATTATAATGATTTGCCCAACTTGTAGTGAAAGATGAGCACCTGTTAAGCAAATTATTGGAGCCTGCAACTTAAGTCAAAGAAAGTTTTATTCTCAGCGCTTTTAAATATTAGTTTGATTTTTCACTGTCATTCAATGAGGCTGACCAAGAAATATCTAGAGGCAATCTAGCGTTCTTATCCATTCTGGCTTATTTGTTCTTTATTTCTTTCAGAGTCAGTTGTAGAATTTCTAGGCTGGTCACAGGTGATCAGTTCAAAATTTTTCAGATTAGTAATCCAGTTTGGTCAAATGTGTTTCACTAATCTTCCCTCTGAATAAGAAATGATTTTTTTTTTCCTTCTCAGATCAATTTATTGATCTAATTCTCATCTTTGCTCAGTATTGTTTGCATCGTTTTAAAACATGCCTTGGGGCCTGGTAAATATTCATGCTTTCACGCATGCAATCAGCATTAAGTTTTAAAGCAAATGTACAAAACACTTTACCCGCGTCAAATGTAAAAAAAAGTGTATTTTTTTTTTCTCTCGATAATAATATTTCATTTTGTGCGCGCTGTTCGTGAATTAAAAAAAGACAGCCTTTACGCGGGTGTCTCTTCTCACGGTAGCCTCTGGCATGATTTGAGTTTTTAATTCGACTGTGGTCCAGCACCGAATCAACGATTGATCCTTAGTAACTATTCACCTTGTCTCCTTGTTATCCTGTGGCTGTGTGTTTTGACTGGTGTCACCAAGTCGCTGTGAATTATTCACCTGTCTTTGTATTACTGTTGTTTCCGCTGACATATCTTGTGTCTCTGTTGTCAAAATCCGCTTTTCTGTTTGTCACAAACGTACTTTCATTTACAAAATGAATATACTGTTTTCGTCTATCGTCTTTTTGGGGCCGTTAGACATAACGTCTCAGCACGATTCCATTTGCTTTTTGAAAGTGAACTGGTGTTTTCAGTCTTGCCGTGAAGTGATCACATTAACAGCAATACAAAAGCAACCTCTAATCTTGTGCTAAAACTATGATCCGCTTTGTTTTCATAAATAAGCATTTAGCTTGCGAAAGATTTAGTTTTCTGAGTGTCGCTTTCGAAATCACTATAAGTAAGAAAACGCGAGTTGTGCGGCGCCTACAAACTCGAGCAAACCAAAAAAAAAATTACTATCTCGTCTTGTCACTGTAAGGCTTTATTCATTTATTTACGCACAAAACACTGATAAATAGCTATCCGTGCCGATCTTCAAGCGATTACCATAAAATTTACAATTAGAGCGAAATTTGATTTTAAGTAATCCATTCTGTTGGCAATGACGGAATGATTTTTAGGTGATTTAACGTTCAGCTGTCATGTAGAATCGAAGACACATATCTCAAAATGTCACAAACTTCAATGCAGCGTTCAGTTACATTGTAAAATATTTATCCAACATCGATGACAAGCTGACAGTTTTTCGAGTTTATTGACCTAAGAAACATAGAAAAAGTATGACGGGGACAGTTGCATGTCTGCTTTGGGATTTCTACAAAATACGGTTGCTAAGAACTTTGTTTTCATTGCGGCAAGAAGATTTTAAGAGCAGCGAGTTTTAAACGCCTCTTTAAACACAGGAAATACGATTTAATAGGCCAGCTAGGGGGTCTGGGGACGAGCTTTGGTTAATGAGGTCATCAAGTGACTGACAGATGACAGGCAATTATGGCGGAAATTACTCAGCGACATAACAAAAGCAAGCAGTCACCCGAGACGATGGGCAGATAAGACTGACAATAGTGAATGCTTTTCAAATTCTTAACTTCAGCTAAGAAAACAAAGCTCATTATTCTCTTTGTTACAGCCAATAAATGTTTTGAATACGGACTTTGTTTAGCCATTGAATAGAAAAATCTGTCTTGTAAATATTTTCCATTCCAATTCATGTCAATATCGCGGTCATTTTTTTAACATTCCCGAAACCAAAACCACTAGCTTTGCCAAATAGAAAAGATAACCGCTCTATTATCATCCAAACAACTCCTTAAATCTCGTTACTCGCTGCTGATAAGTGGGGCGGAGTCGAGAGCTGTAGTTTTCGCGAAGACCTGTTTATTCTATTAGAGCAATTTCTGCTAATTAGAATCCTGTGTTAGCCAATGGAGCAAATTTTGTTGGCGATCTGGCTTTTGTCTCCATTCAAATCTCTGTGTTGTTCAGTTACCACCCACCAGAATTGGAATATAATAGGATATGGTATGTGAAAATTGACACGGCTATTGACAACTCATAAACATTACACGCTTCTCGCAAAACCCGCCGGCTGAACGTTGTTCCTTCCTGTTAATCACATTATTCAATTTTTGACAATCTTTGTAAAGTTTTCGGCGGAGCAGTTAAAAATGTGTTTTGCGATGTAGCAGCGTCAACGAATTTGTTTTCGTGCCACGTGCTTTAAGGTAACTGCACTCCATAATTGACCATATCATTGTCATAAGAAAGAGAATGCACAGTGTTCGTTTACAGCATGCCAAATTCTCGTCACTCAAACAAAAAACAAAAGAGTAGTAGTCTGTGCGTTATGAGAACTCGCACATAAATTTTACTTATATAGCGTGCAAGCATTAGCTTAACTCACCAGCGAGAACCAAACTAGCCTATTCTATTCTTCAATTGATAGTCAGTGGAAGGCGATAACCGCGCTGGTTTTTCACCTGTCTATAGACAATGACTCCAATCTAGAAAATTAAAGACTTTGACACCGTGAAAGACGAAGATCCAATCGAATTTGGTTGTTTTATAACAGGCGCCAATTTGTGAAATTACTCTGGCGCCCTGCGGCCAATAAACTCACATATAATGACAAGTGGTATCACGTGATCAGCCTGCAGCTTCAACGGCCAATGATAAATTGTCCCCAAGAGAGATCGGAATTTTGAAGTATTCGTTTCGTCAGCTGGTGTACACGCTTAGTTTGTAATCCTTTCTTGAAGATAACTCGCAAGAGTGAGGCAATTACCGGCCACCCGAGTATGGGGGAACACAACGCGTCAAGTATGACTTGCTCAACAAATTTGTAGTTTCGCATAAAATAAATGCAGATCGCGGGAGCAAGAGCCCTGTCATTATAGACTAAAGCTTCACAATTTCCTGTCACGCTTTATTGCCATCGTGATGTTGTGTATAGGCTCTTAACCCATCTCTTGTTCTCGTTGCAGAGAAACGCAGGGTTTCCATGTGTGTTGGATGTGGTTCGCAGATCCATGATCAGTTTATCTTGCGAGTGGCACCAGACTTGGAGTGGCATGCGAACTGCCTAAAGTGCGCCGACTGCCATGCATATCTTGACGAGACTTGTACTTGCTTTGTTCGAGATGGAAAGACCTACTGTAAGAGAGACTATATAAGGTTTGTTTCCCAACTTTGCTCTTAGTACTAAATTAGAGTTTATTAAAACAACCTCTTAAGAGATCGGCGCGAATCACGCTCTTACAGGCTCGATGACGGAGTGTCGTGTTGCGGCGATAGTCTGTCTATACGCTGTTGCCTTTGCGAATGTTGTATTATTCGTCTCAATTATTAAGAGACACTGAGTTGACGGCAAGGTAGCTTATTGTTTCGACAGCTCATCTGACCTCGAAATATACACAACTGATATACCCGAATGTTTTCGTTCATTTGTTGTTTTGTTTCTTTTTGTTATACTTTAGGTCTATCTCGGTTTGATCTTAGTTGCTTTGGCAGAGAGGAAAACAGCTAATTAGAAAGAAATTCACACCAGCTCCCGAAACTGACTTTCGAGAAAATATATTTCACACTCTAGTTTTCCGACTCCGCCTCCCTCTCATTGTGGCCTGGTTGGGCGGGAAAGTTCGTGCTACTTCCCAGGTAGGAGGCAAGCCTTTGATTCCTTTTTGCGGTTTGCTCGATTTCCTGGTTTTATCTCCCTAAACAAACCGTCACAGAGAGCATAATTTCTGAATCCAAAATAAAGTGAACTTTCAATAGGTTGTGTGTTTACGACTTAACGAAGATTAGAGGGAAAGAGCTCTAGGGAGTATATTTACGAAACTTGTTTTGAAAACCTGTTATTTACCTTTTGGATCATTGCTGAATTTGCAGGTTATTTGGTACGAAGTGCGCCAAATGCCTACAATCCTTCAGCAAGAACGATTTCGTGATGCGTGCTCGAAGTCAAATCTACCACATCGACTGCTTTCGTTGCGTTGCCTGTAGTAGACAGTTAGTTCCAGGCGATGAGTACGCGCTACGGGAGGACGGCTTGTTTTGTAAAGCTGACCACGAGATTGTCGAGAAAGCTACTGCTACTGCACAAGCTGCTCATGTGAAAAATGGCCAAGGAACGCCGGTTAATAGACTAGGAGGTGAGTAACTAGAAATTGTTGTCTTTTTCGCACTGCGGTAGGTCTTCTCGTCGTCAAGTTATCTTACTTAATCAAATTGGAGCATGATAACACTATTAGCGACTTGCATTTACTGTACATATCAAATGAACGCAAACTAGCTCAAAAACTTTAGAGTTTAAAATGCTATTAGTGAACTCGTGAAGCCCAGAGTGGCCTTCTTTGAACAAATTTGAAGACGTGCCACTAAATGTCATAATGTATGTCGATTCTCAATCACAACTTTAATTGTCATCGCGCCTTGAAAATACGCACTGTTTTATTATACACAAAGAATTGCTCGTTTGTTGCTGGTTGTTGTAATACTCAATTAGCTCCAACAGACAGCAGTATCCATAACACAATCTCTAGTGCTTAAGCATCATGAAAGAAGAATACAAAATCTCTTTTGAAACTGACAAGCGTAATGGTCGATATTGTGTTAAAAGAGTGAACATTATTTGCTCTCTGTTCGCAATCTCAGTTCTGGCTCCAACCACATCCGGTGCCATAAATTTTGCCCTTCGCTAAACTTGCGCCCAATATGAAAAGGGAATTTCAATATGAAGTACAAGAAACTGTAAGAATGCTTCTTGGGGACTTAAGAATAGCCTAACTACAGTTTTCATTGAAGTGGTCTGTACAGCTAATATATCATTAGAGGTTTGCCAAAGGGGCAGATTTAAGTTTCTTAACAAAGATCGGCAGATCTCGACCTCTTCATTCTGTCCTAACAAACAAATATTATCTCATAGCTCAAACAAATGGTCAACCAGAAGGATCTTCTCCGAAGCGAAAATCTGAAAAAACGACGCGAGTTCGAACTGTTCTGAATGAGAAACAACTTCATACATTGCGTACTTGTTATAATGCCAACCCTCGACCTGACGCAATGATGAAGGAACAACTTGTCGAAATGACAGGCTTAAGTCCGCGTGTTATTCGAGTTTGGTTCCAAAACAAACGCTGCAAGGACAAGAAGAAATCGATGTTAATAGGAAAACATGACTCAGGATCGAGACAGTCTTCGCAAGGCGGAGCAACCCCTGAACAACAGGTGAGTTTAAACTATTTATGTCACTAATCAACGAAATGACCTCCGCGTTCTGAGGTTTTTCTTTCGACGGTCTGTTGTCGCCCAAACCTATAGCCGTGTAACCACAAGATACATGAGCAATATAACACAGTCGAAGCGTGAGCCATATATAATTATACATTTTCCCTATTTTAAATTTCATTGCCGTTGTTAACATAATTTAGGTAGCGAGACAAACTGAGGTGTTAATATAAGCGTGCTTAGTTGTCACATAACGTTTAAGATTTTTTTTTTGCCCATTCCGTTTACTTTGGATGATTTGAAAGCGACAGTTATTGATGGAAACTGTTTATTTTTTTCATATGCTCTCTTCAATTTGAAGAGAGAATTCTAGTTGTAAAGTCAGCTTGATCTGTGAATCACTTCACAGATTTACAATTAAAAAAAAAAAAAAACAGCCGAGTTGAAGGGCTTTCCTTACCGAAATTAAAACCAAGATGCACTTCTATCCACTTCCCATATCCTATTATTATATTCATGTTCTTAGTCTCTGAAAATGAAGCGGATCCGTTTATGTCTTATGGTTATGGAGATAAAAAGCTAAAACTTTGCTTTTTTAATGCACCAAAATGCCGCTTTGACCTAATGAAAAACAGTTATCTGTTTATATAGGCACAGCGTGATGTCTCGTTTGGTATTCTATGTGATTGACTGAAAGATTTACAACTTCTCTAAAAGGTGATTAACGTAACAGCTTTCACCACTATGATTTGTGCTCGAAGCTGTTATTTTATTGTTTTGTATTTTGGTTGGTCCTCAGACTGTGACGAGTTTACAAAATGTGTGTTCAACTTCTCCTGGGCGAACAGTTCCACAGCAGTCATTATCGGCTATTACTGGCACTGTGACCGGCGGTTACTGCACAGCGCCCGGCGGTATACGATCTGATGTGCCGCTCTCAGAAGTCCCTGGTTATCAACCGTGGAAAGCACTGAACGAATTTGCTATGCACAATGATTTAGAACAACCTCCGTTTCAACAGCTGGTAAGCGCATTCCTCTCAAATGATGTCTATAGACTATACTGTCCTGTCTTTCAGTTACCACGATCGCCTTCATGGCTCCGACAACTGGTGGTCATTACAACAGCAATTTCAAAATGTTGCTTATTAATGCCTTAACAACTTTTAAACTCAGCCCTCAGTTCAGATTAAATAGCCGGTCGTATTTTATGCCGTGAAGTTTAGGGGCTTTCCGTTAATTGTTCGCACAGGACTGAATCGTTTATACGTTTATAAAACTAACGAAGAAATATTTAGTTCGGACACGTTCAACTTATTTCCGTGTTCTTCAAAGAAAAAAATTTCTTCTTGATAAGGTTGACGGAGTAACCTCTAAAATTCCCTTGTTATAATTTAGCATAATTTCTTGTTGTTACGAAAGTTTTATTGATATTGTATTTTGAACGTTTAAGAATTAAGGGATTAGTCTGACGATGGCAAGCCACTAAACACTCGGCGTTAATCTTGATAACTCAGCAACAATTTTTATTCTGACAATTCTTCAGCTTCTCTTCAAGCTTGGAAGTTTTGTGCTTAAATGTTAAACATATATCAGAAATGCTAAAACCGCATATTCACCATTCGTATTTATCGCTTGTCCGTAACAGGCACTTCAGTGAAAAAAAGAAATACCCGTCTGATAGCCGATGTCTAACGTATGGTGTTTTCAGTTCATTTCAATTCAGTTTCCTATTCTTAGTCCTACCTTAATTTACAGAATCACAAACCTTATATATTGACATTTGCCTTCGAAAATCTGAAGTTAAGTTTAGAATGTGTTCGCGTCAGACAGCATTATTTTTTCGAACAACAGATTGACACCTCCAACAAAATAGCTGGCTTAGCAATGTATTTTTCTTTCAAAAGCTTTGTTCAAATGGAAGTGTTGTTTAAAAACACCACAATGTTTTCTTCTAAATTAGCCACTTGAGAAATGTGGATTAAGGTTTTGGTTTAGGAAGAATATGAATGCTATACTTGAGCGCTAACACAAATCTTCGTTTAGTTTTGCTATTTAAAATATAACTCTTTCAATTGTACAGCGTCTAAATCTGCTGTCTCCAGTTAAGTTATCCATTGTTGTTTTTGGTGAAAGATAGTTTTCTTTAATTCGAAGCATTACTTTGTTTTACATGATGTTCAAAAGAATTCGACTAAGATTATCGAAGCTACTAAATGTTTTGGGGAATGAATCACCGACTGATATATCACCCAAGCGAAATGGAAAAAATAAAAAGAACTCTTTCAGTTTATGTGAAAAACATTGCTTAAATTAGGGTCAACCGAGCTTGTTCTATGGGATCTGTCTCGTCTGGATAGAAAGCCACTTGAAAATGGAAGTGATGAAATTTTGATTTCCATCCGTCGATACTCGTGGTGCATAGAATGAAAATTTATTGCAACTAGATTGTAACCATTAGGTTTTTTGTTATTGGTGCTAAAATTCTCTGCAAGTGCATTTTTTCACGGTGGTAAAGCGGACCCTGAGCAACGTCATTTTATTTTTATTCTCTCTGCGTTTGCAAAATGCTTAACTCTTCGAGTTGTCTTGGTTATCTAATACTTTTGCCAAAAATATGTTTACCATTTTGGTTCAAATTATGGACTTCATCTGAGTTTTGAAGCAATATCTCGAAACGAATCGATCAAAGAGTGTTTTTGAACTTAACTAAAACAAATTCAGCATCGCCAACTGCGAGTTGAGAGCGGTTATCACGATTTTTCAAAGAATGAAAAACTTCAAAAGTAAAATGATCAGAAAATAGTTAATATTTTATTTTCCTGTTGCCGATGAATTTTGGCTTAATGATATTTTGTAAAAAGTTCTTTAAAATCGAAACATCCTGATTTGACCCAATACTTTAATGTGTCATCGATGTTCAACATGTGACGTTTCCCAATGCTATTTTATCGGGTATGTTTGTTCCGTGTTGCACGCTATGCTGTTTTTGCTTTAGTTTTTCCCTTGTGGCTTGTTTTCTTTATGCACATGCCTGTCTGTTAAACGAATCTTTAGAGTAAAAAAAACAAAACAAAAAAAAAACAGAAATAAGAAGAGAAGCAGGGTCAGTTCACTGATAACGTGGAAAAACTCATAAAAGTTCATAAAATTAATTCTTTTCTTTAGCGCTAAGCAAGCACTTTGCCAGTTTGATTTCGAAGTATTTTTTGAAATCATTATTTTATTTTTCATTTCATTTTGTTCACGTTAGGTACACTACTCGGAGCATTGACCAGTCAGCTTAGGAGTGAATCACTCGGAAGGAATTGTATCAACTGGAGAAAACTGAGACGAAAGCTTGTAAAACTGTAAAATTAAGATTTCGTCAAATCTTTTGAATGACTGAACAGAAGAAGGTTTGATAGTAAAAGTGCAGTGAAATTTAAATTTGACCAGCTGTGTTGAAAGATCATATTGAATGAAACACAGTTATGCCGATATACTGAGAATGTACATATATACATATATTACATATCGTATAAGAAATACACTGGAATTGTAAATCTGTAAGAATATGAAAGAGATCTTTTTATTAAAAGCTACTGAACAAATTGATATCCGTTGCTCAGAGTTTTATTTATTCCTGTAGAGAGTGTTGAGATACACCCTCATTTTATAAGAATATCTTTTATAAGAACGTGAGATTGAAAATACCCAAAACTTAAGAACATACTAAGAACATAGCCGAAGATGAGAAAGAGCGAAGAACTTTTATTTTAACTACAATCTTCTTTATAAGAACGTTAGATTGAAAATACCCAAAACTTAAGAACATACTAAGAACATAGCCGAAGATGAGAAAGAGAGAAGAACTTTTATTTTAACTACAATCTTCTTTATAAGAACGTTAGATTGAAAATACCCAAAACTTAAGATGCTACGAACATAGCCGAAAATGAGAAAGGGAGAAGAACTTTTATTTCAGCTACAATCTTCTTTGTAAGAACGTGAGAATAAAAATACCCAAAATTTAAGAACATACTAAGAACATACCCGAAGATGAGAAAGGGAGAAGAACTTTCCTTTCAACTACAATCTTCTTTATAAGAACGTAAGACTAACAATACCCAAAATTTAAGAACATGCTAAGAACATACCCGAAGATGAGAAACGGAGAAAAAATTATTTCAAACACGGCTAAAAAAAATGAAACAGCATTTTTCGGTTAATTTTTGTTATTGCAACATTTTTTACATGTATTGGCAACTAGAATGTGAACATTGCAAGTAAAGTTTTTAGTTTCATATAAATCGATTCGGTAAAGCTCATGCATCGTTTATCATTACATACATGGTGCACCATTACAATCGTGAAGATTGCAATGATGTTCGTTCGTTAGCGGACAGGTACTCAACATTTCTGTTTTACAAAAATAAATACTATTACTTTTTATTTTGGTCAAAAGTCTACCCAAATTTTGTAACTAAGTTTAAAAATGTGAGCATTTGGTTAGCTAAAGTCGTCCAAGCGTTGTTCCAGAAACTAGATGTTCTCAAGAAATATATAAATTGCGGTTGAATATGCAAGCATCCAATCAACAGAGCAAAGCTTTTGATTGTAACTTTTTTTAAAGTACACTTTAATGAAGGTGCGTGCCTGCATTGTTGATTTTTTTTTATTTTATTTATTTATTTTTTTTTTTCAGTTTTGCTGTATATTGTTTGGGGAAGTCTTTGGAAGTCTTTTCCATTGCCCTCGTGTGGTTAAACATTTTCTTTGCGTTCTACTTTCTACTAAGTACTTTCTAAACAAATAATCCGTTTTCCGTTTAGTATTAGCTATTCATTCATCTCGAAAAGCTTTTCAAAGGCAAATTATCACAAAATAGCTTATAAATGTTAACGGATATTAAACTATGAGCTTAAAGAAAGCTCTAAGATCTTCTCACGACTCGAAGGTGTATTTGTTTCAAAAAGGTGCGTGTGACTTGATGCTGTAATAGAAAATACAAACTAGGCCGGGGACATTTATCTGATGTCAAACGTGGTTGCTGGTTCTTCACTATAGACTGAATGGTGCCAGATACACAAAGCGCTGTCACCTGTACTCCAACATGTTTCCTCAATTATTTACTGTAGCTCCGCCTTGGTTTTTTCTTGAAGAATTAAAATTCATATTCGGTTTCGTGACTCGTCAGGGGAATACTATACTAAACCAAGGCAACTAGTGGGTATATAGAAATACAATTTGACAATTAGAACGTGCGAAGATTAAACCACGTAGCTATTTTTGCATTCGTGGGCTTTGTGTATATATTTTCTGCTTTGGGTATCTCGCATCTCTCTGATCTTATCTTTTGATAGCAAAAAATGAATGCGAGAGGCGTGGAGCAGAGGATTAATAGCTGATTCTTATCATTGGATACGTTTCATTTCTCTTCAATATTTCTTTTACTGAATTAAAACCACGCTATAGCAGGTGGTTTTTCAAAAGATAAAATTTCACCCTTCCATACTAAATTTCTGCTTTTTTTTTCTTCTTGCTAACATAAAACTGCTATTTTATCGTGAATGCAAGTGGCATGTTTTGATAAACATGTCTGCGTGTGTTGACATAAAGTTCTTGTCACGCTAGTCGGTCATGACCACCCAGCATTGTTTCTGGTAATTTTATGTGTTTTTCGTATTTCTCGCAAGTTTTTTCTTTTACCATTTCTTTTAAAACATCTTTGACGGTGATGCAACTTTTTAAGGTGTAAAGGAAGTTGTCCTTAAAATAGCTTTCTTCTAGATTGACATTAGCAGTTTTAAAAACATCTGCAGATTCGACTTGATGTGTCGTTTCCACACAAAAACACTGGCGCCTTGAAGATTTCAACAGTACAAAAAATATCTCCTTTGCTTATCAATTCGTAATTCTTTTTCTTAATGACAGGTTTTTGTCATCTTTTTATTTTCACATGTTAAAAAACCGCTAAATTTAGTTAAATTCTGCTAAAAATTTGAGACAAGCCGATCGAATTTATTGAAAATATTTCAAAGTTTTTCAAATCTGTATAGCTACTCAAAAATAGTGTTCTCAAAAGAATATTTTCGGAACCATTACTTACTTGAATTGCTTTGATTAAATTTGCGTTTCGCCAACGGATCATTTTTTAAATGCACAACCAGAGGCAATGCTCGCTTGCAATTACGTCAGCGTACTGAAAAAAATAAACACTAGAGCAGGAAATTTTGTTTTTTCTAAACATTTCTATAAAAAGTTGTCCACGTGCAAAAGTGAATATTGGCTTTGCATAGCTCAGACGCCAGAGGTGGTACTGCTGTCGCAACAACACTTATTTCAAGTCTCACATTGAACAAGAGTTTTGTTTGCATATTCATGTCTGTCACCAGACCCACAAATTAGCTGACGATACAAAGAAAGTTTTAACACTGAGCCAAACCAGCGGGATAACACGCAAACTTAAAACAGTGGTGACAGCAAGAGTTAAAATTTACACTTGAAGAGCCATTTGTTTGTTTATAAATTCAGTTGCACAAGACACTCGAGGAAACTTTTAAAATCAGTTGATATCACTAACATATAGAAGAACCAACCTTTTCTAGTTCAAGGCTGCCAATTCTTCTTTCCCAGAGATAAACACTTTTCTTTTTAGCGAGTTCTCAGCTCTATTTTGTGTTGTGAGGTTTAGAAAAGAATCTTTGGCCATGTTCAAAGCATCCAGTGTGTCTCATATTCCATATCATTATATCATAAAGAATATATTTCTTCACCCGGTGACCTGAATATCTATTTATTAAAACAAATTAAAGTTCAAAATTTTAGTGCAGTTGGCGAGTTTGCTCATTTACATATTTCAAATTTTTACAACTGAACGGAGTGCAGAGGTTTGTCTAACCAGAAAAAGAATACTTGTAACTTTTAAACAAAAGTGATTTACTAAAGCATAAACAAATTAGAAATTATAAAAAAAATAATAAACATTAAAAAGACTTCGCATAATAACATTAGTCTTGTCAATAGCGTTAAGATGACGCTGAAACGTCTACTCAAAACTTTAATTTTTACGGAATACTATTATATTATTAAATACAATTACTATTATATTTGTACAACAAGTATTAGTAGCACTGAAATACTCTCTGCTGTTGCTCGTTGAGAGCACAATGACTTGTCAGCTTGAAGTCTTGAAGAGTACCATAATATTGTTGCAAAACTGAACAGACAAAACGTTTTATCATACAGTATCGTACATTATGCGAGCATTCAAGTTTTTGTTACCATTTTCGGCTGCTGTTATTATAAACTTGCATGTGCTTCTCAATCTTTGTGTAAGAATTAAATAAAATTCTTAAACTTGTCTGGATGATAAACATTTCAGCCTAATGATTGTTCTTAGCCTGTTCTTAATTTTTGGCTTCTAAATCTCAGCCTCGGAGTGTTTTTATAAGGTTTGTTCTTATAAAAAATACGTGTACTAAAAGAAGTTTTCCTTCGTCGACTAATGTATTTACTACGGATTACTAGACACATATTGCAGCAATCTTTGAATCGAAATCCTCGTGTTACATCCAATTTGAACGAAAACTAGATCATGGCTTTAACAATTAGTAGAAAACACTTTCGTTCCGTCAATAACGAATTAACGGAATATAGCCACCGGAATGAGGTAATCTTTGGATCCCTCTGATTTTTTTAAATAAAGCTATAATATCTAGATATTTTTTAAGTAAATAAGTTACTCATTCTTCTTTTATTTAGTTCTTTGTTTATTTGTTTAGTTATTCATTTATTTTTTTATCGAATTAATTAACTAATTAATTTGTTAGTTTTCTCATTCATTAATTTCGTTTTTCATTTATTTTCTAATCAATTCATTTATGTATTTAACTATGGATTTTTTAATTTTTTTTACCTTCTTTTATCTGTTTTCTTTTTTAAAGTTTTTTTTTTGTAGTTTCTTTTTTTTTTCATTTTCTGTCTGTCTTTCTTTTTTTTTTTTTTCATTTTCTGTCTGTTTGTTTCCATATTCCTTTTTATCTGCTTACATTTGTTGTTCAAAATTTACCTTATGACTGAATCATCTAAGACAAAGTAGTTACATTTATGTGTTTATTGTTTTGTTTATTTTTTGTTCCTTTCTGTCTCGCGCGGTCGCATATATTTTTGCTATATTATGACTGTCATTTCGGGGTAGGTAAATGAGTACCAGCGTCTGCTGGGAGCTAACCTGCGATGGATTAGTGTCCCATCCAGGGGGAGTC
>JAOBBB020380738.1:0-18274 GCA_025331005.2 Zoanthus gigantus
CGCCGAGCAGATTTCCTCCCACGTGGAGACTCCGTGGTGCTTTTCTGACAGTCACGCAAGTTAGATATAGGGGATTTGATTTGATTGTTGCTTGTTGTCACTTAGCGAGAGCTACATCTAGTATACAGTGTATATGCAGCATACCGTTAGAATAATACAATTCAAATGAAAGTGGTATTAGAGTAGAGACAAATGCCTCAAAAGAAAACAAAGGAAAACAGTAACTATTATCTACAAAAATGTCTCAAGGGATGAGAACCTTGGCTTTAATAATTGATATGACGTATTAATATATACATTGACAGTTCCAGACACAGTTAACATTACAAATGAACATTTGAAAAGAATTAAAATACTACTTGAGAATGATGCCGGAGAGCGTTAAAACATCGTCAACTAAATTTGTCATCGTGTCTTTTATTATTAAGTGTGTTTTCTGGTACATCATCTTAAAACTGTCAATTTACCACATCACATGTCACTGATCAATAGTTCCGGGATCCTGTGGTATTCGGCCGAGTACAAGAATTGTAGGAGGTGCCCGGGCAAGACCTGGGGACTGGCCTTGGCAAGCTCAAATCCGCTCCTTTAGGTTCGGCTCTCCGTTCTGTGGGGGCTCACTGATATCTCCTCAATGGGTCGTCTCTGCCAGCCATTGCTACAAAAGCAGTCTTTACGTCAGGTGGGTTGACGAATTATCAATCAAGTGTATACATATTAGTTCACCTTTTTGGCGCAATAAAACAAGTCATTTTTGTCAAAATTCGAGCCATTTTGGCTCACCTCGTATTGAATATTGGAAAATTTTCAACTCCCCATCAAAGAGACATAGATCGGTAAATGAGAAGAACTCAAAATCATTTGAAAAATTTTTGATACGTTTTAAAGGGGAAGAAGGAAGGAAGAAGGCTACGAGGGAAAGACTATTTTTTAGAGAAATTTGAATTGCAGTTTGAAATTTGAAACTTTTTTGAACGTTAGTGATTAATGAAAGGATGTCGAACCGTTCGCTACACCTTCCATCTCTTAGAAACCAGGGTTTGGCATCTGCATGTCCTCAAACTCCTTTCTTTCAAATCCCCCAGCACGTTTCTCTACCAACTGCCTAAAACCTAACCATATCCCGTCTTAAGTTATGCTTTAAATATAATCCTTTAAGGTATGAAAGCCGTATTTAAGTGATTTTTTTTACATTTCGTGCAAATTTTCTGAGAACTTTGATTTTAAAACACGCTACGCGCCGCTTTGTGCTACGGCGGTTCAGAAGTAGAGGTTCAGCGAACTAAGAGTGAGGTAATGACGTCAGATATGCGAATGCGAGACAAGTTGCTAAGAAAGTTGCACAGCATAACAGGTGTTTTCTTGAAATTTTTTTATTGTGCAGCGTTGCACGAAGCAGAACTTTGGGTCTACTTTTCCCAACGCATTGCAGCAACTTGCTACGCCCTCACCCCTTTAGTAATTTTCCTCGCAAGTTTTAAAACACCTTTCCCAATAGCTTTTGCACAGAGATAATTTCGTTTAGCCACGTCTTGAATTTGGTGTCCAAAATATTCTCCTCAGCTAACTCCAGCCAAAATAGTTTGCAAGTTGCTTAAAATGTTGCAAAGTGTAACAAGGCCTTTATTTAATCAGCATTTTGTCTCGTATAACTGCGTTCCTTGACAAGTTGCCGAGAAAATGGTACAGTGTAACATCACCTTAAGATTTCTTGCACCCCTTTATTTCTTTTGTAATACAACTTGCATGAATGGAAAAAAATAATCTTATTGCTGTATGTTTTTGTTTAAAGGTTGGGTGCTCACAAACGCAGTGGTTCCGATGGAAACGAACAGGACTTCAAGGCAGTCAAAATCATAAAACACAAGTTCTACAAGAAACCTTTTGGTATGGCTCATGATATTATGCTGTTGAAGCTTGATAAACCGGCAAAGTTCAACAGGTAAAATGTGCACATATTGGATTCCACTATTTATAATTCGATCTGCATTTACTGATTAATTTTCAACATAAACTCTACTTTTCTTTTTAAAAAAGTTTGAGTTGTTCTGAAAAACGTTGAAAAGTCGAGGTAAAAACTCCGGGGTACAGCAGTCCGGTCCCACCCTTTGCTACGGCCCTGGGTAAGAAGTTCTAGAAGCATTAATATTGAATGTGGCAAGGCTAAATTTTTGGCGCAGTAAAACAAAAACAACTAGAAAAACAGACGCGAACAACTTACTGCAACGTTTCGACATCCTCTGATGCCATTGTAAAGCAATGTGAATTTATTAATTATGACAGAGTGAGATGGTATGGGCATGTGTTGAGGAGGGGTGATGGGCATGTTTTGAGAAAAGCGTTGGACTTTGAAGTAAAGGGCAAGAGGAAGCGAGGACGACCAAAGAAAACGTGGAAGACGCAAGTGGAGAAGGAGAGCAAGAGTGTTGGTTTGGAGAAGGAGGATGCCTTGAATCGAGCGAGATGGAGAGTGGGAACTGGACAGACTGCTGTTAAAGTAGGGTAAATCCGGCCACTCCCGTTTACGGGGATAAACCCGGATTAAAAATTGGACTGATTGATTGAATTGTCCGGAAACCCTGGAGGGTCATACAAATTTGTCATTTTGGTACTGGCCTGCCCTTGCTAAATCGGAATAGTAGTAGTAATAGTAATTTGAGCCGTCGTCGTTCGCGTTTCAGTTTTCGTTGCGTTAGGTTTCCTTAAAATTATCGCCGTTACAAGAGTACTAAGAACTATGCAAGTAACAAGCACGCGCTAGCCTTTGTTATTACGAACACAACCAGACGCCATGAGCTCAACGAACTGTAACCACGTGATCATCACGCTAAAACAAATTTGCAAACTGACCCCGAAAAAATTTGCTAATTTGCGGGTTAGGATTCTTACCAAAAATGCACATTGTATGCAAATAATTTTTTTCAAAAACAAAAATTTGTTAGACGAAAAGTGCCAAAAACGCAAATTTGCAAGACAAATAGTGTCAAAAAAGACAAATGAGAATTTTTTTATGATCCTCCAGGTCTTCCGTACAATTGTTTGCTGCAAGATTTTTTTTCTTCTTAGAGGGTTGCAAGAATTTTTTTCCAAATCTTTCAGCTCCCACTCTCCTCCCTCCCCCAAACTAGTACCCCCAACCGGTAACCCTCAAAAATCCAAAAATCAAAGGTCTGTCCGAAGGTCTTCCTTCAGAAATGTATCGACAGGCCCATGCCCCGCGCACCAGCCTCGTTTGCAGTATTTACAAGACTTTCGCTTTGTCGATTTATTCCACAAGACCATGATGGCGTTTGAAAATATTAAAACCATCTGCATCGATTAGAATTTTGGAGGAATTGACTTTCTTGTCTTCGTAAAGGTAAGGTATGAAGCCAATTATTGTAATGATTAGACTGCAACTTTATCACGAAGTTGTAATGTTTGTATACGTGTGCAGTGTCATGGGATATTGATCTGTTATGAATAATTCCAGGTAAAGACTAAAATTTTCCTTTCTTCCCACAAGTTTTTGATCTGTTCTAAAACTGTGGCATCAAGTTGTGTGCCGTAAAAACCGCTCGCTATACTCTTACCTTGTTTTTGCTTTCAGGTTAAGTTGTAATTATTTGCTGTGTTGTTCGCGTAACGAAAAACTGATCGTAAATTATAATTTACAGTAGTTCATTGTTTCGTTTTTACTTGCTGCTCTCCTCAGATAAAAAATATCCACTTGTGGACTAATTCATTTTATTAGATAAGATGTGGTGTATTACGTGGTGTTGGTGAAAACTTATTGTAACTTCCGTATTTGAATTAACTACAATTGTTAAAACAAACTAATTTAATATTAATGTTTTACATTTTTTTTGATAATTCTTGCATGTTCTTTAAAGTTTTCTAGACGGTTTTCGCCAAACTATCTTAATCAGTAATGTAGCCAAGTGGCCATGTTGGTGTACTCTTAACAAAAGAATTTTGATGATCTCTTTTGTTTGGGACACCAACATGGCCGCTATGTCTATTGTCTTTTGTGTCTTTTGGGATTGTGTGAAAACCAAGAATATGTTCGTCGTACAACAAATGTTGCCTTAAATGCCATTTAGTGGCATTGACTTCTGACCTTCTGGCATTGAGTGGCAAATACTAACTATAGCAAACTTCAGGGATCTTGAATTCTTGGCAACTTAAGCCTTCAGTTACTTTCATTTGCGTTGTTTTTTGGAGCGGCAACAACTGCGATAAAAAACGGAAGGCACTGGAGAAAACTTTAAACCTCACCTGAGGCAATGTATAGTTAATACTACATGAAGTAACCGTGAATGGTATTGTAAAATCAAGAATTTCAGTAAAGATATTACGTCTTTATTGCTATCCCTAACTTGTTCTCAAATTTGACAAATTTTAGCCTAGTTTTTTTGTTAAACACAGGATAAACAAAGTTAAGATTGAGGATTTCCGTATACAATCTATTGTGTGAACCTTTTTACATGAACGCGAGGCTGACAACCTCGTACCCAGGCTCATTTTTACACCCAAATTCCACCTGGCAGGTGACCAACCGCAACAAGGTTTTTTCACAGGGGTGTATTAAGGCTGGATAAAAAGTGATTGAAAAATAACAATCTTCTAAGAACTTGCTTTTTAAAAAACATTCACCGAGCGCTAAAATCTCCAGATCATCATGGCATAACTTAGTTTAGATTTTTAACAACAAAGATTGTTTGTGATTTTTGTCTAAAATGTGAAAGGGAACTGCTCTGAAGACGGCTCGCCGATCAATATGAAAAATTCGAAAATTTAAAACAGCAACAAGCAACAAGCAAAGTTTTAGACCCTAATTGTGAGAGAAGAGTTGTTAAGACGGATTGATGAATGCTTTAAAAAACTTAACAATAATTCGCAAAGTTACTTGAGAATGCTAGCATGACATATATTTTGATATTCAACAGCAAAGATTGTCTATGATTCAGCTTGCCCAAATTGTTAAGAGATCAAAAAAATGCGGGTCGTTGAATTCCTTGCAAAACATGAAAAAATGACGAAATTTAAGAACATGCTAAGGACTTGGCAAAGACTTAAAAAGAGAACAGAACGGTAAGTTTCATACACTTCAGAAAAACATGAAACAATGTTTCTCGGATAACGTTCATCAGATGAAAATCTCCTCTATAGTACTATAGTGCTAGCAATCAAACTGAAATAAAATTTAAAGTTACATGTTTATCAAAAGGCAAACCTCAAGCATTTTTAGATGGTGTTATCAAAACACAAGGTTTTCACAAATTTATAGCTTATTAAAAACTTTTCTGCATTAAATATATAACTCCAATAGTGGCAATTATATTCAAGAACAATAAAAGATCATTTGCGACTGAAATGTTCAAAATGTTCTGATCCTATGTCAAGAATTGGACTTCATATTTTATTTAGATTTTATTGTGAGGCATACCATCGAGTTCTGAGAATTAGAAAGCGTCGTGGCAACTTAAACGTTTTTGTTGGTCCTACAGACAGCAAGAGACATAAAAGACCCAAATTCGAATTATTTAAAAGTTCCAGTTGTACTTTTACCTGCTTGTCTTGTCTTATTTTAATCATCCCCCCTAGCAAGAAAAACTTATTGCAAAAGATCGAATTGTAATGATTTTAATCCGCTCATTGCCCTTATCGCAAACTTCTGGGCGATTTGTTTTATCTAAACAATGCCAAAAGAAACTTTGGTTCTGACTAGCCACAAGCAGACAAAAGTAGAGCAATTAAATTACTGGTTGTTGTTTTATTCACAACTCACTAGGTTGAAACACAAAACAAAGACCTCCCGGACACTTGAATAATTCCGATTTATTCAAAGCGTTTGTTAGCTTTAAAATTGTTGTAAGAGACAACATTGACCGAGAACAGAATTATATTGCATTCAAATGTTCCTGTTTTACTGAAACAACTTTTAATGATTATTTGCGTTTCTTATATCATTTCAAATGTTCTGTTATTAATTTGAGTCCACACCTGCTTTTTGACCAAAGAAGCTGCAGAAAAGTTGCAAAGTTAAACGATTCGAACTAAGACGTTACCTTTTGGCCGCATTGAGGAAGGATGAAAGAAAAATTATCACCCATATGAGGTTTTTTTACCATTGTTATGTGGTACCAATTAAATTTTTCGTATATTTAGTTCCTGTCAGCTCATCTAACTTCCTCCCATGGTAATTTTGAGTTGTAAATGTTTATATCTGCTCAAAGGATTTGTAGATTTAGAACACTGGTTTATACTAATTTTGTTTGCTTACAACAAACATTTCTTGACCATTTTATAGGAAGTATGTATCATTATAAAAGACATTTTAATCAATCTTTGAACAAGGCCAAAACGTCATTGGTTGCCAAATTTATATTGCATGAAAATTTGTGCACTTGCCAAAGCTTTAGACTTAAAGAGAATGCTATATTTAAAGCGAAACCTTATGATGTCCTTGGTATAAAATTCAAACTCTAATTGCGATCAAAACGATCTTTACTAGGAAATATGACTCTAAGTCCTATACAATGTCATCTGGTCTGCAATCAGAAAAAACAAAACTTCAATCGAACTTAGATGTAAAGGTTTTAATATTCGGTGAAACACTTATTATTAACCTTTTCTTGGAACAAAACGTTTTTCGTGCATGTTTGAACCAGCATGATTTCTGGACACAGTGTAACTTAGAAACGCTTTTCAAGAGACTCGCCGAGTACTGCTTTAACAATTTTTAATTTTATCTTTTATTTTCTGATAAGATAATTATAAAAAGTATCTGTTTTCGCCTTGCATGGCTCGGACAGGTGAGCTCAAATTGTCACAACTTAAAGTCAACATTCTTAATTGAGAAGTCAAAAAGAGCGAAGCATTCTAATTATGTTTTTCGCGACGGATCACAAAACCAGTTTGTTTTGGCCACATTTCATCATTTTGTGTATAATAGAAATTGGCATAGTTCCGTTAAAATCAAAATGATAAATAAGTTATTTCATGTTTCAATTTTTATTAACACAGTTACGCAACTACGCACTTTAATATTAAGAACTTTGAAGACGTTAAAGTTTTGTGGTTACAAGTTGATAACGCTTCCAAAACTGAATGTTATAACTTCATAAAAACATATTACGATGTTAGCTTCAAAATTTCAACTTCTCCTGCGAAATGAAAAGAAAACATTTATGTATTTAAGCGCTTTGTATAAAATTAAGAACTACGTAAACTAAAAAGATAAAACATAATTCTTTAGATTCATTCGGGAAACTTCTAAGTCCTATGTTTTGGTTAATATACTTTTATTTTGCTCTTAATGTCATAGTGAAATATAACGTTCAAAACTATCCAGAAATGACCAATTACGGCACCTTTTCAAAAGATTTTTTAAATATTATTAATCTTAATACCGTATCCATATTGTTAGTATGTGTATCGTTCGGTTACTTTGTAAAAGAAAGTCGAAACAATATTCTTTATTAAAAATAAAATTCCTTGATTAGTTTCTTCGTAAAGAATTTATCTCAAAAAACAAAAAAAAAAAAACACTGTTTTTGCTTGATGTCGAAATGTTTTGTTTTTTTTATATAGAAAACTGAAGTGCAAGGTGTTTCACAAAAGATTAGCAAGAAAATAAGGTTGAAAATGTGATAGTGGTTCTTCTTTGTTTCATATAGGAAGTCTTATAAGAATTCCCCTTTCTTTTCACAGAATACCAATTAGACACGTTCATATATAATAAAGTTCTTCGCGGAGTAAACCATTTGAAATGCGGCGTAACTGTCACTGCAAAAACTTTCCCATGTGGTTAATTCTTTTATTCTTGTGATTGAGGTATCAAAAATATCTTGTTGTATAAAGAGCTCGATAAAAGTAGAAGAAACGATTTTATTCAGTGAAAATGTATTTAATGACTGTGATTATTTCCTATAGCAACTCGGCCTCTCAAAAACAGAACAATTTGTCCCTCGACTTAAACATTCAGTTTTGTTAACTTAAATGATTTTTTGTTACTCTTTGTTCATCCGCCAATGCGACTGTTTAGCTCTCTTGAAACCAATTCAAGTCTGGAATTGATACAGTTTAAACTGAGATAACGGTGAATACCTCTTAAATTGCATTTAGCTCGACGGAGAAAAACAAAACTTGTACTTTCGTTTTATTTAACAGTTGATCATTTTCAAACGAAAAACAATCATAGTGATTAGTTTTTGGTCCATTTGAAATTTGCGTTTCTTGTTTAACAAAGCTATTTTACGCTACGTCAACTAAATACCATGACAAGCGAATGGCCGCTGGTAAAAACTCGAAGCAGAACAAAATAATACAAAAGAATAATAGAGAAACGGCTATTTATTTTTAAACACCCAAATCTGCCTCATTGTTTCATTATGTTTTCATGTGAGCTTTTCGTCTTTTGTTTAAGGCGTTTTTATTTCATATTCACTGACACAAAGCAAACAATTTATTTCTTATAATTTCATTCGGAATAAGAGTAGCTTGGTAATTATAAGAAATTCACCGATCTATTAGGATTCCGATCGCTATGTTTCGTTCATTTGACCATTGCTTCATATCTTTTTCTTCATTTCTATGCTGTATATAAAACTTCACCTACCACACATCCAATGAAACCTGTTGAATTATTTTTAATTTTATCGTTGTTTAGCTTCTTGAGACCAGCGTGATGATAAGTTAAACTAGAAATATTAAAATTTCCCAAAGCAATCCTCAGCTTCTTTTAAGTACTTCATCCGCGACTGGATAAAAAGTTTATCTTAGCCAAAGATAACACTTATCTTTACCACACTTTTAAACAAAATCAATAATAAAACTAAAAAAGGTTCCCAGTTGAGTGAAGCTTTCAAGGTATTTTCTCAAATGGCTTCATTAAAAGAAAATTACAAAATGCGCCGCTTTCTTTTCAGTCACCCGTTTTATACATACAATTGTTAAAATGTCTTTAAATTAGAGAATTCTAAAATAAAAACAAAATTATATAAATAAAATAAATATGTTTTGAATATACTTTCTAATGACAAATGATCTTTTGAGACATCTGGTTCCGCTCTGAGCTCAATGTGAATGAAAAGCACACATATCATAACCAGTGTGACATTTCTTTTCTTCTCTTCAAGTGCATATTGATACAAATTTAATTTCTACTGTGACAGCGCCTGCTAATTACAACAAACGCTTCTTCGTTGCTTTGAAAACTAGCTTCAAATCAATTCTTTCCTTAACCGAGAACTTTCCAGTCAAAGCGAAAAATGTGAAAGAAAATTTACAGAGACTCTCAATTTTAATAACAAAAGCGAAATAGTCAAACTAATCTCGTTCCGGTTGCTTATGGATTCGTCGGAGGAATTTCTTAGCAGCTTTAATAGTGCAATTTACGCCATGTTAGATATAATACCATAGATTTCATAAATATAAAGAGGTTGAAAGCGATAAGCTCGGCTGGGTAGAAAGTAAACAAAAGTTGCACTTTACACCATAAGTTTCCTTGGCTTTTAAAGCTTTAGTGAAGATTAGAGTGCGACCAAATTAGCCAAAAAAACTTCACCGAAACTCCAAAAATACGTCATATTTACAGAAATTTTAGCTCACTTTTGTTGAACTTCTAGCGTTTATTGACAATTGGAAGCTGGGAACACCTACTAAAAACAATTAAAACTTGGCTCAAAGCAATAGTGACTGTATTTTCATAGATTTCTTTTAGAATAGCGTTATTTAATCTATGGTTGACGTCCTGCCTTCAGTCGACAGGTGAAGCAATTTATTTTGCGAAACGAAAAAGCTTTGATTTACTTCATATTTGGGATTCCCAGGGTTGTAAAATCGATTAAATTTTCATTGGTGAATATTGATCGCAGGATTGATATCCTGCGGGCTACTTGCTTAGTACGCTTAAAAATGTTATGATTTGGCTTAGAAAGGGTTCGTTTTTGGCACCAATTTCATTTATCACTGAAGCCAAATTATTACGCGTGCCATGAATTGTTATTCTGCCTGCTCATTAGACTAAGTATATAACGAATGATGATAATTAAATTTCATGCCGCAATATTAGGATTACTTAGAAAACAACTCGCCTCTCAAAGCCCTCGATAGTGTAATTAAATCTTTACTTTGATTTGAAGAGATCAACCCCTTCAGAAGTACGGCTCACATGAGGGGGTAAAACACAACCCCTAAAATGGGAATTCCCCACGAGACTCTATGAAGTTGTCGTTGTCAACACGTGTCCAGGATATTATGTTTGGAAATATATGCACAATTTAACATTTGAAAGAATTGAAAAAACCTTATTGTTTTGCTGGAGAATGCAAGAGTAAAAGAAGCTGTAAAAACATTTTACCGCCAAAAACAAAAAGTCATTGATAGAAAGATTAAATTGCATTCGCAGCCCTAGACACTGCATTGCCTTCATTTAGGAACGCAATTTAATCATCCTCCTCTGCCAATCACATTGCGTTATTGTCACGTGATAAACCCAGCAGCTGGGCGAGTCAAAAGTGCACAGAGAAAGCTTGGCCAGGACTCAAAAAGCCCTTTGCCAATCGCAAGACTACAAAACGCTCGGAGATCGCGACGCCGGACTTCACCGCTCAACTTCAGACCAATAGTTCATACTACCATCGAAAGCCCTAACTCAACAAAATGGGTAAGTCATGTTGGAAGAATTTATGACAAAATATAGAAAGAGAGAGATTTTTTTTTATTTATTTGGATTTCTTACGAAAAAGAAAATATAAGTTTTGAAGTTCTTTAAGCGTTTTATTTTCAATTAATACCCCATTAACTTGTCCAGTGATATCACAACATTCGTGGGTTCGGCCTTCATATTGTAGTTATTTTTTCTATTTGGCTAACAATTGCTTCTCTCGCGCGCGTTTAAACATAATGCACTGTATATTTTTAGAATGTTGCTACAGAATTTTAGAACTATTTTTGGCTAAAGCTGTTTATGAAAAACAGAAAAATGTAAAAGTTAGATACAAGTATGATGAGCGGCACAACTCACTACGCTAAGAAATTTAAAAACTTTTAATATTTAATTTCGTTTTTTATGTTAAAAATAAACGCATTACAAAAGCTTTGATTTTTCGTTAAATATCGTCTTCAGAGAACGAAAATAGCTGCACGATGACGGAGAGAGAAACTTCTTCCCCGAAGAAGCAAGAAGCGGAAAGAAAACAAGAAATCCTTTGCAAAGTTTGCGGTGATATTTCATCTGGGAGACACTATGGAGTTTACACCTGCGATGGTTGTTCGGGGTTCTTCATGAGAAGTGTCCGTCGCGATATGGTTTATACTTGTAAAGGGAATGGAAATTGCATCGTCGATAAAAAAAGAAGAAATCAATGCCAAGCGTGTCGATTCAAAAAGTGTCTGGACGTCAAAATGAACCGATTTGGTAAGGATTCTTCCCTCTTTTGTTGAAAGTTACACAATTTCAGTATAAATTGATGTTTTAAAAACAATTTGAAGCCCAATTTCACATTTTTGATGTCTTTAAAAACAATAGTTACAGACATTTTTGTTATTAGGGAATGTTTTGAAATGTTATTCAGATTAGAAAATGGTGCATTAAGAAATAATTAGACTTCCACGGGTAATTACGCACTTTTTAGTTTATTTTATTTCCGCTGCGTTGCAATTTTTGATACATTGAATGATTTCGCTTTGGCTTCAATTTAAAACTTCATCTTTAGTAAATTTGGTTTTTCTTCTTCACAAGGGTATTTAAATTTACCGTTATTTTCTGTATATTTGTGTTTTATGCCATTTTTAACTTCATTCGTTAAAAATGAAAATTTAATTTGGTCCCAAGCTGTTTACACGCCAAATCCAAAATGTTAAAATTCACTTCTTCTGTGAACAGTTTTTCAAGCTATTCCATATGTTTAGAAAGTTTGGACAATTTCTAACTTTATCCTTGCCAAGCGCACATGGTGTAAAATATTTTCCACGTTTTTTGTGTGAGGTAAATACGAAAAAAAAAAACCCAAACGACTTTTCCAAAGACCAACAAAAATTCGAGTTTCGCATGAGAACATCTCCACATCTTTGTCATATTCTTTAAGTACATTGAATTTCGAAGACATCAATTAGCTTCAATTAATCTTTACAATAAAAGGAAAAAACGTCAAGCTTTCTTTCATTTTTCCTAAGGAACAAATCATTTCTGTGTTTGGGTTGATTGCGGTTAAAAAGACCTCGCAATTAAACTTTATTTACATCAAGCAAAACTTAGACAAGGCTCCAAGAAATTATCGTTTGCAGCAAAATGAGTAAATACATGAGCCCTTAATGAAAAGCTGATGTGATACCTTAGAAAGATTAGAAAAACAGTAAATTGTTTTAAGTGCTAATCGCGGCAGATTCACTGATTCGCAATCCGCAACCAACATATGGTTTCTCAGCCCGCACAGGTGAAAACTTATAACTTACTTGAGAACCAATGAATATCAAATTCTTTTTATAATTTTCCCCCTAGAGACATAGCTCTTTAGAAAGTTTTTACGGTACAAGTTTAAAAAAGATTAACATTTCGTTTTAGAATTGTGAAGGGAGCGAGAGATTTGAATTTTAGTGGTGTACCAAGCCCCTGCCAGGTGTACTAAGGTCTCACTTTCAATACACATTAATTTCATTATAACACAGAAACTGTGATAGCTTTTAAGTCGTAACTTTGACCTATTATTCAGCAAACAATAAACTGTGATACCAACAGAAAAGAAGCAAATTTTAGTTTTGTAGTCTTTCATTACAGTCTCTTTTTGCAAAGCTAGCATACACTCAACTCAAATCACTCGAGGGATGGAAAAAATTCGTCGTGCTAACTAGATTAAAAGATGATTTGAAATAAGTATAATTTAGTGCTCAGAGATCGTTTGTTGGGATAAATACACAAAAGATAACCGCTCCATTGTGAAAAGTGAAAACAGCGGGCACAAAAAATCTATGTAAACATGAGCGCGTGGATCCGAAAAGAATATATAGCATTGTTTTAAAACCATGATGCTTACAACATGGGAGAAATGAAAACCTAGAAGGTCTTTTAAATTATTGTCAAACTTGCCCTGAAAGGTGTTGTCCCTTGCAAAAATCTCGGAATAGTTATAAGAACTGCTTTATGGATATCTCTGAACTAACAGGTCTAGAAAAAGATTTATAAACCATTAGTTTCAAATGAAGCTCAAAAGACCTTTAAGAAACAAGGCTATACCTCAGATTGGTTTATCAAAACTTAATTTTACGACCAAATGAACTTTGATTAAACCAGACAAGAGATGTTTTAACAACTGCTAGACGACAAGTTCGTTTAAAGCATAAGTTTTCGGCCTAGTTTTTTTTTTTTTTTTACTTTGTTTTATTGTAAGAAGCTTTTCTAAATGTTGAGTATAGTCAAGTTTTCAAAAGTAAGCACGCTTTTCGCCTTTCTGCGTATCATGCGAGCATACATCTGCTCGCCACCTTATCACAACTCTTTCAGGATTGGAGGGTCATGTACAAGCTGATCAAACACTCTTGTAGTGAACGGGTGTTAAGATTTCAATTATGGATTTGAAGATATTGACATATATCGCTTTTAAAGACAGCATAAAAATTGTCTGCGGTCACAAAATGAAATGGATTCCTTAATAACACATTTTCCTACATAATATTAAACTAGCACATCAAAAAAAAAAAAAGATTTTGTTGCCTAGCTGTTTTAAAAAAATAACAGTTTTAAGTTAAATTGAGTTTAAGAGATCTCTTTTTTAGGCGTTCGATCGAAAGAGTTTACGCCTAAGGCAAATAAGACAGGGATAAGTTAAACAGTAATATTCCATGTCGTGTTTAAGAATACAAAACAAACATTCTTTCTGTCCTTTAAACTCTAGAACAAACTGCAATCGTTTTATGATGCTTCTCAATAGATATTTCTTTAATTAAACCTTTAAAAAAGTTGTGCTTACTTCAATTTTCCATTAAGGAAGTGTTGGTTTCAATTTTTCTTGCGTGTTTTTTAGGCACAAAAAGAGTTTTAGACACCATGCACTCCATAAGTTTCTCTGTCTTCTCTCTATTGTACGTGATTTTTTTAAAAGTCAAAGCGGCTAGAAAGACAACTTGATTTACGACGAAGCTGAATAGAGTTTTCCACTGTCATTTTCCATATATGAATTTTATTTAAAAGTAGCGTTGTAATATTTACATGCCACATTGTAATATATAAACGCCCAAAATATTTTAATATTTCTAAAACATTTCAAAAATCTAAACAACTGGGATTTTTTTTCAAGTTTTGCTTTTAGATTGCTGAGTGATCAATGAGAATTGATATCAAAACACGTTGATAATACTTGTACGCAAAAAGCTGATTTTTCCGAAGTTGTTATTTTTTAGCAAATAGATTCGGTTAGTATGTAAAAATTAATGTTATTTGCCAAAGTAAGTTTCTTTTATGTTAGTTTTTATGTAGCGGTAAAAACGATTTGTTTTTTGTTCAATATTCAACTCTGTTCATAAAAAGTGATGTTGTGTTCCAAAGCGATATAATAATGTAATTAACATTGGCAACCTGCTATAAAATGTCGCACCTTCGCACAGGCAGTGTGTTATTGACTTATAACAAACGACTGCACGGTATTTATTTAGTATTTCTTCATATTTTTTTTTTTTGGCAGAAACAAAGCTCACTGCCGCATCGAAGGCCGCGTTGCATTGTAGACAGTCTTTTAAATACGGAATCGATCCCTTCACGACAGAATCACTGACATTATTGCAGAACATCGAAGAAGGTGAAATATTTGAATTGAGTTATCTCCAAAATAAACAAATGAGGTGCCTACAGATACTAAACACTTTATTGTTACGAAATTGGAAAATGTTTCTAGTATCGAACGATTTATACTTTCTGCGCAGGCTTTTCAAATTCGCTTACTGATACAAGAAATAAAATCTTCAGTGAACCATTTTGATTTTTACTGCTTGTATTTACTGTGTAGCGTAATTTTTCATCAAAATTATAAATAAGCATTGTTCCGGACTTGAATTTTTTTGGTTGATTTATCCATCAAAACTTATGATAAACTCTTATTTTATTTTGTATGTGTAATATTCTTATAACATCTTTGCAGTTATAGTTTTGCATTCTGAAAGATTACGACTGGATAGGAATTTATCGTTTCAGCTTTATAGAAACATCTATCATATAACATACTATTCATTTATGCCCGTATTTGTTTTATTTTAAGAGCCGGCATTGTTGTATTTCTTATGGACATTTATAAGTAAAATTACACTTGTTTTCTCTCGCTTTATCTATTCAGCTAATTGCAGGGAAATAATTTGTTTCAACTTCATATCCTCCGTGGTTGTTAGTCTTTTCTGACTTGATTCCTCTTCTTTCGACAGCTGTGCAACAAGAAAGGCAACCGAATTCTGCTCGCATTCTAAAACCGCCAATGGATGAGCTTGGACCAAAATCACCAAATGGAGATTTTCTCACGAGTCTCATCATAGCAGAGCCGTGCCGTGAAACGGTTTATCGACCAGGGCAGTCGGCCTTTCAGTATCATCAACAAGAACTCAACTCATCCCTGTACTGCTCGACCCCGGAGGCAATCTGCGAGAGCGCGGCACGTCTACTTTTCATGTCCGTCAAATGGGCGCGAAACATTCCTTCATTTGTGAACCTGCCATTCCGAGATCAAGTGATACTGTTGGAAGAAGCCTGGAGGGAGTTGTTTGTCCTAGGAGCGGTTCAGTGGTCGATGCCGCTCGAAGTAGCGCCACTTCTAGCATCAGCCGGCATGCATGTTGATAACACGCCAGCAGAAAAAATTGTTGCTACGATGGCGGATATCCGCCTTCTGCAAGAGATTAGCTCCCGCTTCAGAAGTCTACAAGTTAGCGAAGCAGAGTTTGCTTGCCTAAAAGCAATTGTTCTCTTTAAATCAGGTGAGAAAATTTCTTTGCTGGAGAAACTTTTTTTCCCCATGTTTTGAAAGAAGTGCCGCGCGTTTTTTAGGATTCACGAAAGCCGTCTTAAGTTCATTTGAACGTGCCCTTCGAAAATTGATGGCGAAATATGATATACTATATCTATTTCCGGGGAAAGCTTTGTTGGCTTTGATTTTCTTGTTTCGATCAGATGTAGTGTTAGAACAACAAAATTTCCCTGCATGATAGAATAGAACTTTTAAGTGATATTACTTTTTACTAGCCTAGAATGACAAAAGAAAGTGTTTTCCGTCGAAGTTCAACTTTAGGATCAAACTGTTTTCATGTAGAATGAAACAACACTTCCAAGAAAATTTACTTTGATACTTGACACATTTCGACTCCAAGCAGAGGGTATTTTCTTCAAAAACACCTCAAAAATCAACTTCAAAAGCTATTTTTCCTAGCTGTTTTTTTTTTTCATTGCTTTGTAATTTTTTTTACCTCTGAAGCGGTGATCAATTTTCATTCATTAATAATTTACAAAAATGTTTAGAAGCTTAAATCTTGCGTGTTTACGGCTAATCAACCTTATCTAAAAAGTCTTAGGACGTTTTCTCAAAATTCTTACAAAGAATAGATTATTTTATTGAAATAAAATGCTATTTCAGTAATTTTTTACATATCTCAGTAAAAGTAAAGAAATGCTTTACTTTCAAATTTAAAAAATTTAATTGATCTTTACTTCTACTGCAGCGAAATTCTTTGTCATCATCCCGATCCTTTAAACTACATTGCAGCAAAAACAACTTTAAGTTGAAACTTCTAATCACAAATAATTACAAGTCATGGTTTTTTGACAAAAACGCATTTACTCAAACATTAACGTGTGAGCTGTGGGCCATGTCCATGTGTTATAAAAGCATTCATAGAAAAAGAGAAATGGCAAAATATTATTTAAATATTTTAAAAATGAGTGAAAACGAAATATCGGATTTGAAGGCATCTACATCAATATCGTAACTATATCTTAGATTATCGTTTTAATCAACTGCTTCGTAGGCATTATCAAGAAATATACACCGGTATGCCAGATCTGCTCATTCATTATTGAAAGCCCAGATTCATGCATTATTTGTACTAATCAAAGAGTGTGCAAATTTGATTGATATGGGCCTAATTGGCTAGTATCCTTGAGAAGTATTAATACAAATTAAGGAAGAAACTTACACCGCTTCTAGAACTTAATGACACCAAAGTTTGATTCATTAAGTCGAAAAGGTATCATGGCTTCTTCCAAATTGGATTTCGTTTATGCGGCTTTAAAACGATAAGTCTACAAATTGATTTTAAATTAGTTTATGGGATCGAATCACGAGGAGTATGTGTGGGCCTTTATCATATGGTAATCTTTTGTAGTTTTGTGCCATTGATATATTGAACAAGACGGCAACAAATGTTTAATTGTGGAGTATTTCAATGTACTTTCTCCTTTTTTATGAAACTCTTTTTGTGCAAGCTGCAAAGATAAACGAACTGGATGCATTTATCTCGTATACTTTTCAAAGATTTGATGTAAGATTGGCACCTTTGCTAAAAAAAAATGTTGAATTTTGGTAATTAAAGCTTTCTAAGGATCTTTATTTAACGATGACCCATCTGTTTTGAGTTGAACTTAAATATTAAATTTGCATCCAAGTTGCACGCAAGCAAAACTGCAAATTGTTGGTCTATATTTTTTGTGTTCAGTTTAGTAAAAAAAACTCAAAAACTTTGAGAAAAACGGACTCTATTCTTTAATACTTATTTTGATTACAAAGAACTCTGTTTAGGTTTAGCTATGTCATATTAACCGCTTAAACATTTTGTTTTCTGTAAGGCGTGCTTAAATAGGTAACAAAACTGTTTTAAATTCTTTAAAAAAAATATCAGTTACTAAAATTTAAGGTTAGACGCGTATAACATTTCAGAAGAGAGAGAAATGCTATACGGCTTCATACGAGCTCTAGCAGTGACAGATGTTATTGGTTCCATCTTTAAGACTTGTGTAGGTTGCATTAAGCAGATGTAAATGCTGAAAAAACTCGGTTGAACGGTTTTACTTGTGTATATCACACTCTACTGTGGGTCATTTTTATGTTATCACGCAGTTAACTTTCGGCAAGAATAGGAACACAGTTTTTGTTTGTGTTTGACTATTCTACCACTATCAGCTAGCTTTCGACTAAAAGTTTAGAATCCAAACTTACTTTCAAAATCGAAATCTCAAAATCTAAAACTTCAATTTTGATGGTAAAATTTACTTTTCATTTTTTTTGGCATAAAATGGAATTTTTTGATCAGAAAAAGAAGT
>JAOBBB020380845.1:0-16631 GCA_025331005.2 Zoanthus gigantus
CTATCATCGACTATCATGAAGAGTTTGAACAAGCTCAAAATGAATGATAGTTGTTGATAGTCGATGATAGTGCATGATAGTTGGTGGTCAAACAGAAGCACGCGCTTCAACTATCATGGACTATCATCGACTATCATGGGCCGTTTGACCAAGGCTTAAAGCTTTGATTTTAAGATTATAAGATGTTGAGGCGAGATCGATTATTTTAAAACATTTTTCGGAACAAGCAGAAAGACAAGTATCTATTCTTATTTTTTAAAAGAATGATAAAAAAATCCAACAGTTTCCCCCTTTGCAAGCGTCATGCATCGTTCTGTTTATTTTTGTTTTTAATCTTCATCTTGCAGTGTAATCTGGGATTGATATCCAGAACAACGCTACGTAGCAACCTTCAACACTTTAAGAACTAAAACAAGTATGAAAAAACGAAAAATTTATGAAACAAAGCTTATAAGAATGAATCGAATAGTTAATTGTTGAAGCAAATGTTGAAACAGTTTCCACCTCATCTTTTATCCTTTTTAATATACATCAAGTTGTATGCTGGTGTATTCATTGTTTTGAAGGGGTTGTTATTAAGTGAAAAATATGTAAACAAACAGTCGCAAGACATTTTGGTTTTAATAATGCTTTGCATTTGTACTGAAAGTTGTCTAACTCTTGAATCTGATTGATACGATAAAAATTTGTTTTAAAACATAAGTTTTAAATGTAGCTGGATGTTCGAGAGTGTGTGTAAGCTATCGACCAAGTTATTTTAAATATTGCCCCGAGACGTAGTAGCAGGGACGGGATAAGGACTTTAAAAACAAGGACGGGAGCAAAGAGGACGGCAGTAAATTTTCCCTTTCAACTTTACTTAAGATTCTCGAACAGAAAAAAGTAAAAGGTTCAACCTCGAAGGCAATTAAAGATTGTTAAATTTTGTTCTTTGACGTTCACATTGTCCACAGAACCCCAAAAGTGAGCTTTACTCGGCGCATAACTGAAGACAACGATAAGCAGATGGTCAGCTCGGTACATTCCAGCGTGCAACTATTGTATTCAGTAGTTAAGGCTATTGTTATAATAATAATAATAATAACAATTACATAATGACAACTCCCACTAAAGGGCTTTTTCAGTGTCATGTTAAAATCCCTCTCTCTCCCAGTTAAGAATCCCAACTGGTAGAAGGCAAACCAGTTGGCTATTTACAAGCGTAGTGAATTTACCCCTGGGTTCACCGAGGACAAATTCATTCAGTAGTCCGAGACGGGGATTTGAGCCCGGGTCTTCCGCATTCAAATACCCCACTCTGACCACTGAGCCACTCTGCCTCCCTTTAATTTTCTTTGGCGTTCGTGTCCTCGTTGCCGTACTCCCTAGGTCTGGCTACAAAAAATGTAATAAAAATAAAATAATTCCAAACTTAAACACTTCTCAGAAATAGATTCAACAATGCTAAAATTCCATAAAAATTGTTGTGGTCAGGAAAAATTGTTGTAACGTAGTCAAGAAAAGTCAGCCAATACAACTCACAGAATTTGGATTGGAATAAGCGTTAGCTATTATTTTATTTATGGGTCCAATTCGATTATCATTCAGGATCCAGCTAATACCGGCGGAATTTTTGTCCCGTGGTTGTTTATTCATTAAGTTCCAGTTTTAAAATGAGTATTTTTTTATTTTTGTCTCAGGAAGAATTGCTATATCGGCTTCGCCTCCGGCAAAGTTAATTAAATCATTGATAATGATATATATATTTTTAAGATCGACGATCTAATAAGTTTTTGGTTAGCACTCGTTCACATACCTCAAAAGGACCTAATTAACTTGCAAACTCTCAAAATTACACCAAATATACCAAGATATAATCCTTACCCCAACCCTAACCATTACTCCTAACCCTAACAGTGATTTCAATGATTATATTGCATTGGATTATTTGAATCACGTAGTTTTCATATTAATTAGGTCCTTTTGAGGAATGTGAACGAGTGCTAACCTAAGTAAGTTTTTAACTGTTTGTGTGCATATGTCAAGGCACTGTTTAACTCGTTTAGTTAATAATTAGCCTCATATATTAACCGTGACTCGACCAACAAGAGTTTTTGTTTGAAAGGAGCCTACATATTTCTAACAGCCATTGAGCTAAATTCTTCATTTTTAACAAGATGGCAGAAGATATTGAGATGCAGATGTTTGGCTCGCAAGACAGCATTGAAAATGAGTTTGATTCAGCGCGACACACCAATGTTGGGAGGAACACAACTGATTATAACAATATTTGTCTACCAAACCTTCCTAGTCAAATGTCGAGACGGTCAACTATTCGGCCTTCAACCGAGAGACGTCTTACACTTTCGTGCTCATCTGAAACAAGAATTAGCCGTCGTGCTGCTTTAAAAAAGCGAAGCATCGTCAGGCAAATTAGCAGAATGAGCAGGAAACGAGAAGTTTATCAAAACTACCCGAGAGCAGGCAGTGAAGACGAAGACGGAGTGGACTGTGATGTTGATGATTTCGAAAGCATTTCACAGGTGATTGATTTTAGAGCAATTCCAGCACCGTTGTCATTTCGAAGGGAATGCAGGAGATCTTGTAAGCATGAAACTCGTGACAGGATTTCACAATACAAATACCTCAAATTGAGAACTGCTATGGGCTGGTCGTCATTCAAAGCTGCTTTGCGAGAATGGTTTTATTCGCTCGAACTATGGCGAAGTCATCACAAGGAAGTTGAAAGTCGCTTTGGGAATGGTGTGTTATCGTATTTCATTGTCTTGCGGTGGCTGCTGGTTTTAAACCTTGCTATATTTCTCCTGACATTCGGCCTTGTCGCTTTACCAGCGTTGTTACAGATACAAGCCTGGCCAAATGCAGGTAGAAATTGTTCTTTTATTTCACGCGGAAACAGTACTACTTCAGGAGCAGCGGGTCAGATATTGGACTTTATGACCGGACAAGGTTGGATAACCAACACTGTTATGTTCTACGGCCACTATCCCCCGCATGACGTAATTCTTCCTGGAGGACAGATATATCGCCTCTCCCTGGCTTATATTCTTGTTGGAGGGGGATATTTTGTGCTCAGCCTAATAATGATGTTGAAACACTTAGCTGCTAGTTTCCAGGACACTTTCATTTACAGCGGTGGTTTATTTCAGTCGTATTGTAATATGGTGTTTGCATCGTGGGATTACTGTATCAGTGAGAGAGAAGCGGCCAATTTCAAGAGCTCTCACATAGCACAGGAGATCAATGTTAGTTTGGCAGAGGAGGTGAGAAAACGAAGGGTTCACAATCGAAGTAAAAAAGAAAAATATAGACTATATGTCATGAGGGTGTTTATAAACCTCGTTTTCATTCCCGCAGTGTGGTACCTGACTATTGTATCCGTGATTCGAGCAATTCAGGAGAGAACAAAGTCAGAGAAACAAGACAAAGACCAAAATCAGTTTGTGCAATATGTTATCAGAGCTGCTCTCTCGCTTGCTATTACAGCACCAAACATTGTCTTACCGCCTTTATTTGAGTTCATGTCAATATTTGAAGATTACAGTCCTCGGATTGAGTTAGGCGTCAACCTCTGGAGACGTGTGTTTGTAAAACTGTCAGCGATTGGCGTACTTATCGGTGTTTTGTACGACACGCGGAACCCAGACTGTGCCAGCTGTTGGGAAAACGAAATCGCAGCCCAAATGTACATGTTAGTATGGATTGACTTGTTTGTTATCTTCGTAACCTCAGTTGTGTTTGACATCATTAGAAAACAACTCGTCACTAAGATACGATGCTTGAGAGGTCTAGGAATCTCACCGTTTGAAATACCAGAAAATGTTCTCGACTTGGTTTATGGTCAATGTCTGATTTGGATCGGTACATTTTTCAGCCCACTCTTACCGGCCATGGGATTCTTAAAACTGGTTCTCCTCTTTTACGTAAAGAAGCTAAACTTGGTTCATAATAACCGTCTACCAAATAAACCCTACCAACGAGCCAGAGCCAACTACATTTTTACTCTTCTGTTATTATTCGGCTTTATGATGTGTTTTGGTCTTGTTGGTTATGGGACCACACTTGTACCTCCGTCGTGTTGTGGACCATTTAGTAACCCAAAGTGTGACGTCACCAAAAGGATGTTCCATCAAATCAACGTTGTAAAGGGGCTGTCGGAATGGCAAGAGTGGCTTGGGGAGACTGTGCGCTACCTCGGTTCCAGTGCCTTTATTTGCCCGGTTTTCTTGTTGATGTGCATGTTGGTATACTACTTTCGTACAATGTCAGTTGCGCATGTGCAGGTTATAAATTTGCTAAAGCAGCAGCTTGTCTCGGAAAGCAGGTTCAAACGCGTTCTGATGAACAAGCTGGCGAAAATCGAACTGCGTAGGTCTGCTGTGCACGTATGTAAAGAGGAGGACTTTTGAAACTGTGCCATTGGTGAAGAGGTATAGTTCAGAGTGCAGCTTTTTTACTCGAGGGTCTTGGCTATAATTGTACTGCCTAAAAATTTTGACTTAAGAATTAAGACAGACGTGGAACTATAAAGTGAAATATTTTGGATAGAAAGCTCAAAACTAATCTCTATTTTAAACAGCCCAAGATAAAAATCTTATAATATTGTTAGTAAGTAGTGTAGGGATCGAGATAACGTATGAAAGCACCTTGTCAGAGCAACTCAACAGAGAATTATGACTGGAGGGGGAGGGTTAGTATTGGGTTCTGATATAGTTAGAAGAGGACCACTCTGGCTGTGAAAAAAGTATGATTCTGAAAATGTAAAATCCTTTCTCCACACAACCCTTAGGAGTATCTCATCAATAGATACAATGTTTATGTTGTAGATATAAATATATTTTTGCATTTATCAGCAATACTTGTAGCCCAGCGCCAAATCATCCATTCTTCAGTAAGCTGTTAATAAAAATAACAGATCGTTCAGTTTTAAAAATCATTAAACTTCAACATAAATTTGCTGTTAAAGGGGGGATGGTTTTAATATTATAAAATGGGGTTTGAGTTTTGTAAAGTTAATTTTTGTTTATCAATTTTGGTTCTGAAAACAAAAAAAACAAACTTAAATAAATTATTGGGTAAAAGTTACGGTATGACTTGTTTTAAAACATATTTTGTTGCTGATGTTATGCAGGAAATCGAGAGGAACAACGTTTCTGCCATTTGCAAAATTACGTTATAGTAAGCTAGTTTGCGCCGGCGAACTAAACAAAATATTGAAAACACTCGATTCCCTTCATCTTTCTTGAAGTACGTGACGAATCAGTTATTTTTAATCTGAGATATCATTATAAATATTGGTGGTAGTGCATACACTTCTCTATAAATAAACAACTCGTTAATAAGAAATTAACCCCCGGACGTCGAAAAAAACAAGCAATTTTGAGGGCCAAAAGTTTCAAGTTAAAAACAAAATACGACAAAAAATTATTTAAAAAAAAACTATATGAAAACAAAGAAAATACTTTAGTTCATACTGGGCATTTTTACTTGTCACGTAGCCAGTCAATTCTTGTTTACATCTTTTGTTTTGACCACGCGGTGACCCTTTGTGTTGTGTTTATTGTTTACAATTCATATGGTAAAACGCGCCCATCAGTTTTGCCTCTTTTTGCTACCGTTGATGTATATAGGAGCAAGTTGGTCCTCTGTGCTGGCCGAAGTTTAGACACGCCTGCTTTGCCGAAGCCAGGACAGAGGCCAACAAAACCAATAAAGTAAATAAAAGAAGTTGAAAGTGAAGAGCTAGTTCCCCGTTACATACTTCTGCTTCAGTGTTGATATTTTTGAGAACATATGTACATATCCTTTCAAATTCTTCTTTTTTAGATTAAAACGAAAAGAGAAAAAAAGTAAAGTGTATTTATTCAACTAAAAACTTCAGCATCTGTTAATAAGCACTTAATGACTGCCCCCAAGGGAAACAGTAAGTTTTGTTTCCCCGAGAAACTCAATGTTCCCCGAGATGAAACTTGTATGTAAAATAAATCACAAATCATAAATGTGAATTTAAATCATAAATGTTGAAACTTCGTTGGTAGATTTCGAGCTTTTGTTGTAAAAAATCACCTTCCTGCAAGAAAGCGCCTTGACTTATATGGGAACATCATACGATAAGAATCCTTTATGTATATTTTTTAAATAGTATCGTTACTTGAATTAAAAAAAGGTTTAATTAGCTTTTATTTAGGGTAAGATTTGCGACTGTCATAGACCTTAATTCAAATTAAGACTAGTCAACGTGAAAAAAGAGTGAATTGCTTTGAACAATTACATGCTGTTTTTTATAAGAACAAACTTTATAAGGACACCCAGTTTGAGATTTGCCTAAAAATTACTATAAAGAAAAAACTATGGACAATCACCGGTACCAGGCTGAAATTTTGATCAGACAAATTCTTGCACACAGATTGAAATGTACATAATAACATTTCTAAACGCTTTTTTCATTTTTAAAAGCGGCCGAAAATGGTTACAAAAACTTGAATACTCCTACGCCTTACATAATATAGGATATTGTACGATAAAACGTTTTGTTTGGAATCTGTTCAGTTTTGCAACAATATTACGGTATAACTACTCCACTACGGCAAATTTAGCGCTGTTTGAAAATATTAGGAAATAAGAACAATTGAAACACAATTTGAGGCTGAAATCGCCAAAAAGTAAAGAACAACCCAGCCTTAGCCGAATGTTACTGGTCTGGGCGCCCTAACTCGATCGACAGATGATGCTTCAACTGTTAGCTATTGAAGAAAGCCAGCGGTCGTACATTGATTTTGAAGTGAAACAAGTTCGACATTCCATTGAAGGAACTCGCATTACCATGCTGATACCCATGGCAACGGTTGGCGTGTGGTGGCGATTCATGACCATTCCAACAATGAGCGTACGGTCGGGATGGAAGAGTTCGTTGGTATTCTAAACGGGGTGGAGTTCCGCACCAGGCATAATAATAACGGCCTTAGAATGCCTTCAAGATCCTCTAGCAAATGGCAAGCTGTGGAGAATCTTCCATGGCCCCGAAGTCCCAACGGCAGTCTTAGCTAAACCAACAGTTCAAGAACAGATTATAGAAATGCGCGAGTGGTTCAAAGCATGGAAAAGTCAAAACTACCGTACAAGAGATTATTGAAAATTATTTAAACCCGTTAGCTGCTATCTTGAGGGTTCATGGACCAAAGCAACTTTAAGGTGTATAGATGAGCCATTTCAAAGTGATCGTCATTTCATCGACGCTAGCAGCTGGTTTAACTTGCAAGAAAAAATCCGATTTACATCATACAGCGGACGAAAGGACAATTTCGAAAACTTCGCCTACCTACCCACTGGGATCATCAATATTATTAACGGTACCTACCCAGAGTTTGCGCAGTGGAACTATCGCACACTTTGAAACCCTATTAACTTTGATATTCCCTTTAATCGATAAAGCGTCGCAGATGAGCTTGCCTCGCGTATAACAAGTAGACGCAACTATTAGCAGCACTCGATGACTCGCGCTCCCACCCCCTTCCTCTTAAAAATGCTGGCTACACCCCTTGCCTGGAATATTTTTGATTCACAGGGCGATCGTTATTCAATAAACACCAAACCTATGTTTCGGTAAATTTTAAAATGGTTCTCGTTTCCTAAGCGGAACATGAAGGTAATCAAAGACGAATTTTATACTCATTTTTGCTATTTTTCGAATTGCATTCGAAATATTTTTACCATCTTTGTTTTAACGTTGTACAGATTTCTTTAAGACAATTACTCGAAGAGTTCTATAACATATAGATTTACTGACCTACGGAGTAAACGGAATTGTGCCAAAAAGATCCACATTTTCTCCTACTATCTCCGAAGCATTTGCTGCTGCACTCGTTCTCCGCTGCGCGCCCATATGCTCCAAACTTGTTGCCACAGAAGCATAGATAGCCGTATTGGAGACCAGCAAACTTGTAATTCGCTACTTTGCATCGCCCGATGCACCATTCTGGGGTCATCTCAAATTTGGAAAAACGCTGGGGAAGATCGCGGTCAGGTTTCTTGTCTTTAAAACAACCTTGGTAAGCTGTGAGGTCAATGAATTGTTTTCAGTCAGCGAACTCCTATTACAAAAATTAGTTCTTATATACCACTGAAAAGGTGCCGTTAAAGAAATTCAACCAAGAATTGAATCTTTCACGGTTTTGACTTTGTTCAACTTGAATTTAGTGCTTATACCTTGGTTTTGCGATTTTGACAGACCAATCATCCCAATTGTCAGATAGTAGTTGAGTTAAGATCTTGTTTAAAACTTTTTTTTGATAAAAAAAGAAAACTCACAAGGTTTTCGTATAGAGAACAACAGAGTGCCATATGTATTTCGTTTTCAATTTCCCTTTTATCACAACGTTGACGAATTCTGTCCTTCCGTGAAAATCTCGGTCAGCGGTGTTTTTCAGTTTCCATATACGTAGTTTGTGGTTGCTTAAACAAACTTACAAAGTTTCTTATAATACTCTTACTATAAATTAGGTAACTACATAACTGAATGCGTTAAAGCTTTTTTCAGTTAAATTCACAACAAAAATCAAAGTTTCTTGGAATTGTGAAAGTTCAGTCCTGCCGAAAATTCATTTTGTTTTCAAATTTAACCAATCAATTACAATTCATCATGTTCTCAGGAAGCTGTGTTCTAGTTAATATGATAACCTGTTTTCTGAAGTCATACTGTTACAATAGGCCATTTTCGAATTTGCAGTTGCCGCTGACACCAATGACAACATATTCAATTTGTACAGACTTAGCCTAAGTATGAAGTTAAATATTCTTAAATACCAATGCAGTTTTACATTAGTTACAACTGTGTGTATTGTTAGATGTGTGTCTTCTCGCTTTCTTTGGCAAGATTAAGTATTTTTGATTATTTAAAAAAAAATGAGACTAAGACTGTATCAAATGAGTCTGCAGTCATTTAAATCAGCAGCAGCTAGGAATTTGAAATTGGTCTATTTGCCACTGATATTTTTTTTGAAACATGCTTGCATTTCGTTTGCACTTGAATTACTGTAGAACTTCACTGACAACAATTTTAATAATACAACCAAACCTCACGTACACCTCCTTAATACTGGGACACCTCCTAAATACGGACACCTCCTTAATAAAGACACCTCTTTATATATTTTGTAAGGTTTCACCGATCGAGATGTTAATATATTTTCTTCAGAAAATATCTCTATAATACGGATACTCTTTGATACGGGCAATAAACACTTTAGCAAGTCCCCACAAAAGGAAAAAAATAAAGCTATTTAAAAAGCTATTTAACTAGGACAGTCTTGATGCAAAGCCCAGCCAGTGCTTGTTTTCTCTTATATGTAAGTACTAATCTTCTAGTCTTGCGAAATCTTATTTATCTAAACTGAATAGTAGTTTCACGACGCAGTTATTGTTTCAACGTTGAAAGCATGCGGAATGTTTGAAAGCTTATACTCAAACATTGCTGCAATTCTGTAATATTTGAACAAAACGAGTTAACATAACTTTATCAAAAAATTTTAGATTGTATTTGTACCTTATTGTACACAACTTTATGAATGATCTTCGCATATATGTAGGCATGCTTTAATTTTTAAACAGTTGCGAAGACTGATTGCGTTCCAAATTGCAATAAAAATGGTCTCATGTGCTTATAAATTTAAAATGACCGCACTGGTGTCTCATTTTGGGCTCCCTCTATGATACGGACACCTCTCTAATACGGAGGTTTTGTTATGTTACTTCGACGTTTGAGTAAGAGGTGTTACTGTACATACAGAAAAAAAGAGTGCCTATATAGGGAGTTCAAAGTCATGGAATTTCCTTCCCTTGTAAGTATGCCAGTGATGACGGGAAAACACATAACTACTAAACTCAGGGAATAGGAAGTAATTTTAATTCACAGTCAAAGAATTGCGTTGGATGTATTAATAGCTTTCTAATTTCCTACCGCTGGAGCGTGTTGACATGAGTTCTGTTGTGTCTTCATCGTCCTCTTCCGTCTCTGTGGGTTTACTATCTGGTATATCGTCGACTTCTTGTTGACTTGCAACAACGTTACGATGCTTGTGAGGCAAACCTAATAGATTTGCACAAAGAAAAAATAAAGAAACATGTCGATATTTCCATTTTATCCGAGATAAGGAAAAGATAAAAGAGATAAGTTTAGGAAGTGTAAATTATTTCTTCATGTTTTTTCATGCACTTCAATATGTTAGACCTGATAGAGCGAGGCCTGTTACAAGCGCTGCTCAACTCATGTGCGGAACCTTATAAGTCCAGTTGGCACATGAGTGGCGTTTAAATCAATTAGTTTCGGTAGATTACAATTGTAACGGCAAACAACTTAATGTTCGGCCAGTTCTATCACGGTATGTGACTTTGAAGGGTCAGCTAATTCAAACAGCGATCTGGTCATTTGCCGACCCTAATGCTATTTAAGGAAATTCATAACCTTCCAAAGTACAGTCCGTCATACCTTGCGCATGCCTAGATTCTCAACAAATCAAACATCAATGATGAAGTAAACTGAGTGTAAGATATGCTTAATTCTACCTAAGTACGATGTATAACTTAATTGCCGTTCCAATGCCGAAGTTAATTAAATTAGGCTCGGCACATGGCTGCAGCAGCTTTTGGAACTGACCTACGTAGTTAAAGGACAACTTTCGGATATTAGTACAGAGTAGAAAAGCAGTGGGTCAATACAAAGTAGATGCTAAGGTAGTTTAGACGAAAGTCTTCTGATTTTAGGGTAGGGTGGTTGGGGCAGTTGGTAAGTTCTCCGCTTTCTAGCCACAACGTTCTCGGTTCCATCGCCGGCTTTACCAACATTTAAATATCTGTACATCCTTCTTTTCCATCTAAGCCATTTCAGCTTTCCATCCTTACCTGGTCGGTAAATGAGTACCAGCTTCTGCTGGGAGCTAACCTGCGATGGATTAGAGTTCCCTCCAGGAGGGGATGGGGAGCTGGAGGTTAAAGTCTCTCACTCGCTTAACATTGAGTCACTTGGCTGGGAAAAGAATTTAGCATTGCTTTCTTTCCTGTAAGTGCTTGAAATCTTTTATGTACACGTAGAGTAAACTACCTATGATGAAGTTGTAGAGCTCAGAAATAAAATCGAGCCAGTAAATCTTTAATAACCGACTTGCTACTAACGCTTATATAACTAAGCTATAAAAAATTAGGAACTAACAGCATGCTCACATCACCCGAGGTGTCTCCGCCGCTCATGTATCTCGAAAATCAAACAAATTCGGCCTTATCTCGCATGAAAATCAGAAATTATATTTAGTTTTTCACAACAAAATCAGAAACCAAGTCAGTACCTCTTGATATGTACTGAGCAAAAGTGCACGAGTATTGTTCCTAACCCACAATACAACTCGAAATACTTCATTCACAAGGAACAAGACCTTCAATCCTTACGATAACCTTAACATCCACACCTCGTTAAACTTATTTCTACCCCGAATTTTTGTCGCCTCAGGTTGATATGCCCCAACACAATTTACTTTCTAAGTTCTTGATCATACCTCCAAGCTAGGAAGAGAAAGAGAGGAGAAATCATAAATGCCTATCATTATAAGTAAACTTTGTTAGTTTTCAACGAAGTAGGAATTCTTACCGTCTCGCAGGAGAGTGTTTTTGAAAACTGGCATGCTGAAGAGGTAGTTAGAGGAAACGGCGGTTTGTAGAACTCTCAATGCCCCAAGTTCTCTTTTCTTGAATTTCAGAGTAAACTCTGTCAACGTTTTCATATCCTCTTCTCTATTGAGAAACAACTCCTGTGTTATTCAACATCGATTCTCAATTTTCAGGTCTTTACATTGATTATATCTATTTTACGGGTATACTATTTTTTACTTTGAAAATCGAAAATCAAAAATATTGTTTTCAACAACCAATGAAGCCAAACGTATTAGCAAGCCATCCATAGGATTTGCAATTACTTTAAGTTTTAATGGTTGGTGAAGAAGAATATTTTCGATTTTCCCTAAAGATCTTTTGTATTTGGATATTACATCAATTACGGTCGATAAAATTTACTTCCTTTAAGCATATATAGTTGTTTCATTGTTTCAAAGGTTCCTCCAGGGTGCTGAACAAAACTCAGTGTTTTTTATTACGGTTTATGTTTTTGTACAGTTTTCTCGCCAATTTATGGAATTTAATTGCAAGGAGAACTCGAAAAAAAACATCCGAGTCCCAGATTGGATTTGAACCCACGACTCTCCGTGATCTAGGTGGATGCTCTAACCAATGAGCTACTGGAGACTATGATGAGCAAGGGTCAATTTTTGGGTCGACTGGAACCACATCGCGCGGCCACACGGCCAAGTAATGACTTGCACACAAGAACTCATTAACACACTTAGCTGTGTGGCCGCGCGATGCCGTTCCAGTCAAGCATGAGACCCAAAAATTGTCCCTTGCTCACCATGGAATTGTAAGTTCAAAATCTATTTGGGACTCGGGGGTTTTCCAAGTTAACCTTGCATTTAATACCATTTTATTGTTGTTTCGTATAGTTAATTTATGGAAAACACCTGATAACTTGATGAATTTCTTGGTTAATACTAATACCTAATAGGTCACGGGCCATGTGGCCTGATTAGGTTTACTTTATATCTCTACATCTTCCAGCCTGAGGTCTCAATTACTTCTAACTCGTTGCCACAATGTATCAAAAGAATAATTTACCTAAGTACATAATGGAAAAAGTGTACAATTTCATACTTGCTTTTAAAATGTTGGTTTCAAACAAACCATGTGCACGCTATGCTTTTCAACTTACCTCATTTTTGTAACTTCAACGTCTTTGAAATTTTTATGGCTTTTGTAAGCTTTTCGTATCTGAAGTAAGATTAGGAATAACGCTGTAATCATTTTAAATAAAGCAAGAATACTTAGTTTCTGTATTATAGTGTTTTGTTAGAGCTTCTTAATTTCCGCTAAAACGTAAAATAAAAAGATTAAATTCTTCGATATCAAAAAAGTGAGTTAACGATTGTTTTTGTAAATTGTTAGGCCAGCAATGTTGGGATTTGTTCGTACTTACTGAGCGGTGCATGCAAATGAACTCAACAACTGCCAACTTTGTTGGCAGTCGTCTAAAGAAGCGATGCATTCTGGTACAGTAGCCGTTTCTCTAGTTCTTTGTTAGCTGTGTGTTGCGCTTTTGTTTTCCAAACAAGGTTGTTTTGTTGACCAAATGTTATTTTAATAATACTCCCGAAGGAGTTTGTTAATCGTTCACTGGTGGGAATTGAGAGATGAAAACATTGTTTTAAGTACAGGTGCTTCTTAAGAAATTGCGTTTTAATTTTCATTTACTCATTTCAATTTAATCACCATTTTGAAGTTTTTCAAGAAAACTTGTTTTTGTATTTTAATAGACTCGATGTGTTTAAGTTATTCCAAGAACTAATAGTTTTCTCCCAGATCAAAATCTAACCATGTTTTTAAACTTATTAACAGACTAGATATTAAGCTTATCAGGTACAGGCCAGAAAACTGAAACGCCAACTTGCGCTACGCTTCACTGGTGACAGAACAATACAAATGTAAGGAATTAATGGCCAAGTTTGACCGTTTTGAAACTATACGCAAAAAGTGCCAACAAAAGCTGGCAAGTGCCAACAAGGTACAGCCAACATTGTTGTGGTTCCATGCCAATGGACGCAAAATGTTGGGTCCAACAATGTTGCATGTTATTGGTCGATAAAGTTGCGTCAGTTAGCATGGGTCTTAAGATTGACGTGTAGATAGGGTGAAGTGCTGATTGGCTGAAGAAACAATACTTACCGCTTTTTCAACCTCAGCCTTAAAAATGTTATACTTGGTACTTTTTGGCTTTTCGTAGTCGCTTGACCAGTTATTTTTGAATCTTAACGATGCCTTGATTTGGTTGCTTTTATCTACGAAACAGAAAGGTAATATCAAAATTCTAGGAATTTTCATGCTCAATTAACTGATAGACACAAAAAGGTATCGACGAAAGAGAGAACCAGTACTTCTGTGCTGGATTGTTGATTTTAAACTCATTCTTAAACTAATATAAAAAACATTAACTTTGAGAGTTGTTAGCTTAATAATAATATTAGGCGAAAGTTCTCTAATCAAAACGGATTTCACGCTTTCGCTCACTTAACTTTTAGTCCAAATGTTAATTTGTTTTCATCAGAGAAAGTTCGCCTATTATAAGCCTGATTGCTCATGGAGGCGACGCTTATCAAAAGTTTTTGTAATGTTAAGCGGATGAGTCCAAACAGACACTGGTACTCTATTTGCCGATCTCGTAAGAGGAAAAGCTGAGTCAGCTTTGGTGGAAAGAAGGTCACAGAAAAGTTAAAATCCCGGCAGAGCTGGGAATAGAACTATTGACATTACGGCTGCAAGTCTAAAATTTTACCAACTGCGCTATCCAAGTCGCCGAGCTATAATTAGAAAGACAGACTAATGTTAAAGTGTTGACGCTAGCCGTTATTTTTGCAGTGCTCGTATTTTGCAATTGAAAAGCGTTTAACTGTATGAAAAAGGTATAAGAACGTTAAATACAGATTACTCCTAGTGTGATTTTTTTTGGACGCGCGTTTTAGGAATACAAAACAAGATTTTTGTTATTCATTTTTAAAAACTTAACTAAAATGTTAAAACTGTTAAAAATTTATCAAAGTAAACAAGTCATTTTAATCAACTAGAGCTATAGTAAAGAATGTAGCCACCTACAGTTAAAAGGGAAAAGATTGAATCAGGGACAACTCCTTGAATGAATCAAAATTGAAACTGCATTAAAGAACTGCAAAACTATAAAGTGCGAAAGTTTGCACAGAGCTGCAAAACAATTAGTTTTCTTGACAGTGTTTTAATTTTCTTGGTTTTCGATAAATGATTCAGCTCAGCCGTCAAAAGCAAACTTTAAACTTGTTGGCCATGTTGCTCTGTGAATGGGATTCTTTGCCAAGGTGTCATTACTGAAAAGTAGCGTTCTCGATTTTTTGATTGGACAAACATTTTTTGACCAGTAAAAAGGTGTCGTTTGCATCTCCTGTTGGCCAATGAGTTTTGTATATCAATATACCCACTGTTTTTTATTGCTAAAACTTCAGAATGTATCAAATATATACAACTTTCAAGAAACAAATCAAGTAGAGTTTGAAGACATGATTAAAATGTCAATGGCAACAAGTAGAAAGAGGAAGTTATCGAATTTTCTTTCTAACCAGTAATGGTCATTTTAACTAATCAAAACGGCTAGAAATTGCTATAATTACCAGTGGGCCAATCCATGAAGACCTGACATCTTTCCTGCGAATAATCTTCACAATCGGAAGGCATTTGAGGAATTGCTTTTCGCTTCATTGCCGGGAATCCAGCCTGGTATGGAGTTGCCACTGGGAGCTCGGCTTGGTAGGGATTATATGGGTTCATAGAGCTCATGGGTGGTGCACCTTGAGTGACCGTGATCGGGGACATTTGTATATTTGCACCTGGAACATTAAAAGTAGAAGGACCCGGAGCTGGGGCTGATTTAGGAGCCTGTGGTGCAGGATCGGAATTTGGTGGCCCATCATTTACTCGAGATGACTTAACTTTAAGTCGTTTTGATTTCGTGCAAAGGGTACCGAAACATTTGTGCTGAATTGGCCATTTTTGGACTGGCTCAAGTTTTTGAGGCTGTTGGTAGTAAACTGGAGACTGGAGTTGGGCTTGAGGCTGAGGTTGAACTGGGTACGAGTACGTAAACTGTGGCTGCACACTGTAAGTGACCGGCTGAACGACAGGTAGCTGCTGTATTGTTTGGTCAGCGGCTTGTTGTAAGTCGTTTTGTGCCGGGGCTTCAGCCTGGTCTTGCTGTTTCTGGTTTTCCTGATCTGGAAACAATGGCAAGGAGCGACAAGTAAAACAGCTAACTTTTCCTTGTTCGAAATGCAGAAGAGCAAGAGATTTATAGCAGATTGATTCGGCTGCCTTTGCTTCTCCTCACATAAAAGTATCTCCTTATATATTTAGCTGATATGTAGCATCTTATTTAGTTTAAATAACAATGTTTTCATAATGTTTAGCAGAATAAAATCTATTGAGACCTATAAATTCATCAAAATTATAGTTTGCATGAATGAAAACACAATTTTACAGTCAAACAGGGTTTTAATATTTTGCATTTCTGTTGTTACAAAGGTTATTTAGCCATTTGTTTATTTAATTTGCTCGTTTATTTAGAAATTCATATATCAGTCAAATAAAAGTACAATGAAAAACAATTTAATACTCAAATAAATTAATATTTTAAAATCAATCTTTTATTACAAAAGTTAGCTATTTATTTCATTCATTTGTTTATTTAGGAATTCACAAAGCTATGTATATCGAATTCACCTCTTACTACAAGGAAAAAACCTGTATTCCTGTAACCTTGGCAGTTTAGTTCTATCTACGTATTTACTAACCTATCTACTAACCTATCTACCTGCCAAAGAACTAACCTATCTACCTACCTAAGAACTAACCTATCTACCTACCTAAGAACTAACCTATCTACCTACCTATCTACCTACCTAAGAACTAACCTATCTACCTACCTATCTACCTACCTAAGAACTAACCTATCTACCTACCTA
>JAOBBB020380955.1:0-18268 GCA_025331005.2 Zoanthus gigantus
TCACGATTCGTTTCGAAAAATATGGGTTTTGATTGGCAAACACACTCGGTCCTGTGGCAACTATTGTTTTTTTTGTTTTCAATAAAGGCAACGTTCCTTCAGTGGTAGTCATGGAAACATTTTTCACGTGGATAACTTTGACATTAAAAATTCAGATTAAAGTCAGTGAATATTTTAAGTAGCTAATCAATTCAGTTTATAGGTTACTAAGTTTACTTAGTAATAACATTAATAATCAGGTTTGGTGCAGGAGGGCATTCGGCTTTGGCACCCAGGCAAAGTTCATGCAAAGCCTTAAAGTATTAAAAATTTATAGTTGCAGAGATGCTAAAAGCAGCTTGGCAAAGCCGTCTTCACAGCCAGTCAATATGTCCAGTGCCTGGCCCTTATTGAAACCCCTGAATAATACAATTGAGCTAGTGTGTCCTTTTTAGGCTCTGTTTATTTTCTTTTGTTGTGTTCTTTTTATTGCCTTTTGCATCCTCTCTCTCTGAAACATCCCTCTTTATGTGAAAATGGATTCAGCAATTTGTCTACATGCCTGAAGATGGCCATACGGAACTGAATGGTGTGCATTCAGGGGATTCACAGCCAGATGACCAGGGAGTCCCAAGAAACCATGCTAATGGTCGGCAGGGTAGACCAAGGGGTCCAAGGCGTAACCAACAGAGAAATAATGGAGATTATTCCTTGGCATTAAGGTCAGTTGAAAAGCTTATATGTTGCAACTAATTAATTTTTTTATAATAAAAAAAGATAAATTGCATTATTATTCCAATTTTGAATTGTTTTTTTTAGTGTGAGTTAAAATGCTTTTTTGTTCTGAAAACCCATTTCACAATTAACTAGCAGTGTGTACTACTATTGTTATACCTAATCAAGCTAACATAATTAGGTAGGATAAATCATGGTGGTAAGTGACATGAAATCATCTTCTTCATCATATTTTAGCCACAAATAGGTTGTTAGTACTTTCTATGTTTTGCAGATTTGCTGGATTTTGTAGTTGCATTTGCACTTAAATCAATTATGTGTGACTGGACTGAACCAAATTCAGTTAGCTCACCGTCTGTCCACCTGTTCCTCAAAAATTAAAAATTTAAAAAATCATTTTTTTTTTTACTGGTAGACATGAAATTGTATTTATTGTGACCAGAAGGATGCACCATTAAACAGCTTTTTACATCAAGGTTAAATATATGTGTCAAAGGTGTGGCACATGCAAGTAGATGTTTCACTGAACTGTGATGCCTGATAAAATCACCTCAAGGACAAAAAGTAATTGCTTATGGCAGTTTGGTGTTTTAGAATTGATTGTTCAAGTATAATCACTTTTGAATGTTACTCTAAAGAGTTTAAAAACTTTCTGCCAATTTTTTTTAATTTTGTTGATTTTTTACTGATGTCAGCTTAAGTTTACTGACTCTTCTAACTGTTGGTGACCTCACTTCTATAAAATTTTCAGAATTCTCGTTCCAAGTGGTATGGTGGGAGCAATAATTGGTAAAGAAGGAAGTAAAATAGATAAAATCACTTCAGAAACATCAACACAGTAAGTGTTTAGTAGCTATTCGGGAATATTGCACTTCACAAATCATCCAAAACATTATAAAAATTATTCACACTGGGGTAAAATGCAATTCCTGTTTAATTTCATTCAAAAAAAGCAAATCATGAAATAACTGTATTATTAATGACCAAATGTAAACAGATTAACCTATAGCTAAACACCAACTTCTGCTTGCTACCCATATTCAAACCTCTCAAGTCTTGGTTTTGCCACAAGTTTCCCAATTTTTAAGGTAATCTCGTGGTCTCACAATTCATCTTAAAAAGTCTTTTGAAAATCGTAATGACTTGCAGATAGATAGGGTTTCCTATAAGGTTTATAGTTGTGGTGTTGTTGGTTCTCTATTGTTACTTCACACAATTGACTCTGGAACAGTGAAAGTAGCTGACAAAACCTTGCAGAGAAGGCAAGGCTGCTGGTTCATGCATACAACCCTGGATAGATGTTCTAAGAGTTTTTTGGGTCTGTACATTTCTATTTTCTCAAAATAACTATTGATTTAAAGAGTTGTGGTTTTGCAACAAAATAAAATGTAGCAGTAAAGTCTTCATTGAAAATTGTTTGCCTAATTGAGAAGTAGGGACTTTGTCTTACCTTAGACCCCAGGGGCATCATTTACATATTTCATGATGGTTGGGGAGGGGGTTGGGATACCAACAGAGGTTTTACTTTGTACCCCAAAAAAATCCCAACTTCAGAATTTGTTTATCCAAAAAAAAAAACCTACTTTTTTAGCATACCCAACAAAATCCCTCATTATTTTTGCATCACCAAATTTTATTATTTATCTGAAAAGCTGACACATGCCAACTTTAACTTTAGTTTTGGTCAAAAACAAAACTACTGAAAATATCAGAAATATCCCGTAACACCACACAAACAGTAAATTGCTTTTATGTTATTGTTGACATAACTGAGGAAAATTACAATATACCCTTGTGTTGACAAAATGGTGAAACAAAGGAGTATAATGTGCGATATATTGAGGATTTTGCACAGCTAGCAGGTTAATACACCAACAAAATGCTCAATACATTTTTGCAATCTGAAAAGATTCTGGCATTTTTGATGAACCCAAAAAGTCCCTTTCAGTAAAAATTTCAGACTAAAATAATCCCTGTACACCCCTTCCCCCACCCCCTCAGTGGGGTTTCTGGGCCTCATACACTTGCAAGAGAACAAATCAGTATTAACAAACCATGATCCTTCCATTTTGTTGAAATAAAAAATTATCGAATAATTCTTTTTTCAGAATTGATTTCCATAAGAAGGAAGAAAAAGGACCCCCAGAGAAGGTAAAGTATTTATATAAAATTATATATAGAAACCTCAAGAATGATGTATTAATGTAGTTAAACTGCCACACTTGCCAACTGTGTGAAATGAAAGAATGGTGCTCTTCTTGTAGCTAAGAACACTATTTCAGTAGCTCACAGATCCCCTGTGCTACTATGCCACTGAGTAACTTCCTTTGGAGAACTAGAATAAATATACTGTTGTGTTCTATCAAAAGCTAAATCTGTATTCAAGCCTAGTTGCTCTTGAGGTTGATGCAAGCTTATCACCAGCTTCTTTAGTATCAGGCAGATGAGGTCCTTTGAGTCTTACTTTTCAAACTCATTAATAATTCATCATGTTAAAACAAAAGAAATCATTACTGTGACCATGGTTTGGAAATGTGATATTAATTAGCATATGTTTTTATGATTTTATTTCTTCATTTACTCTTAGTTTTAGTTTAAATTCAGTGAGAAGATATATTAAACATTTGAGACAATGTTTCGTCACATTTCGAAACACCTCGATTTTCATCAAAAATACTGCGCTGCGTGTCGTATGTTAAACTCTCTTCTCAGTGTTTAGAAATGTAATGACACTGACTCTCATGTTTGATATATTACTGGAAGGGTAAAGACTGATGCAAAGCAGTTGAGTTCCAAGATGGTATTGTAAGGTAGCTTTGGCAGAAATATTTGTATCTTGGCAAAGCTTGGAAAGAAATGCAGATTCTTTTGTTTAGAAGCCAAGGTCTTACCAGTACACACCATGCTCATTCAAAATAGGATGGTCTAGTGGAATACAGTATTTCCTGTTGTGAATTATATTTTATCAGATTCAATGCTGATCAGAATTTTTGCTTGCATGTGTGTGGAAATAGTTTATGCTCTTGGTAAACAGAAAATTTATTTTGAAAACCATACAAGAAAAATGGCTTACCATCTTTACTCCAGGCACCCCTTCAATTTAAACACCATGCCTGGGAAGAATTTATTAAATTGTTTTTATTCATTATAAATGCCAGCATAAAAAATAAGCATTCTTTTTACATTTCTTCTTAACATAACATTTGTATGTTTCGAGAAACAGTGTGTCTGAAGTGGCAGGTAAATATTTTTTACAAAATTTGAAAGTGGTAACTTGTAGTGTAAATATAAAATTGCTTTCAGTTGATAATTTTTGTTTAGATTCTTATATGAGTGCCAGATGAAAAAAATATTTAATTTGTAGCACCTAAAGTGAAGTTAGAGACAGTACTCCCAGTTAGTAATGCTATGTAATGCTAAACTGGTGTGTTCTACATATCAGATGGTTACAATCAGAGGCTCTCCAGCTGCATGCACTGAAGCCAACCAAAAAATCCATGAACTAATGAGAGATGAAATGAGAAAAAGCAGTGAAAGATTGTAAGTAGAAAATATTCCAAATTTTTTTAAAACTGAATGTGCAAGTGACTGTGGTAGTGCAACAAACCTCTCTTCATAAATTAGGGATCAACATTTGCAACTTACGGGTCTCTTACTCATGTTACACATTATAATTATAGAACCATCAGAACAACTTGTTTTATGTAATTTTTAGAATTTTTTTTATTTAGATTATTAAACTCTTAATAAACTAGGAATCAAAGTTTGCAATTTATGGGCCTTTACATGTGTGGCCAAAAAATAAATTCAAATTCATAGTGTTCACTCAGATGCAATTTGTAACATGTGACAAGAAGTATGATGGTGGAAACAATGGTGTTAAGTGTACATGCAATCATGAGACATAAATAATAAAACATAGTGAACTTTGCCTGGATTGTTCTAAGAAAAGCACATTTTTCAGTTGACCTCATGTGTCTTCTTGTGATGTTTGCTGAGTTGTTTTTGTAAAGAATCATGCAAATAGCAATCTTACCTTTTGATTCTGGGTGACCTGCTCTTTGCAATTGGACATAATATGCTTGTATCTTGAATGAAGGCTTTTTCATGCAAGTACAGTATGTCACTTCAACCAATATCACACACTGGGAAACTCAAACAAAGGCTTCTTGTCTTTTTTATCTATATTAAGTTTCTTAGCTCTCCATTTTTGTGTTTCGGTAGTGTGTCAATGTGTTTGAGCTGTGTGCCCATACTTTTTGTGGTTTGTTAATTGGGAGAACAAATTATGATGCTCACTACTCCTGGAATTCTTGGCAAACCCATGGATTTTTGAAATTTTCTTTCAGGGCCCTGGAAAAACAGATAATCTCCCTGTACTCCTGGAAAATTCCTGGGATTCATCAGTCTTAAAAACAAATTGGGTCTGCAGAAGCATCTGACTCATGATTGTACTTTTTGTATTTTTTGTCAACTCAATTTTATTTTGTTTTTGCCGAGAGAGAGGTTGGTTTTTGGTCCTGGAAAAACGAATTCTTTACCCTGGAGAACTCCTGGAATGTTGTCATTATTAGTCAGTGAGCATCATGACAAATGTGTCAAGGAAAAGAGCTGTAAATGTTAAATCTGTGTGTGATTTTAGAATTCAACTGTTTCAACTGGTCAATAATGGTAGTTAACATGGCATGTGTTTTAGGTATGAATTTCAACTGAAATTTGAAGCTGTCTTGCAATTAAATATTTTAAAAAATGAAAATTCCAACATTGATTTAATGCAGTTGTGTCTTACTCATAAGTGTGTTACACATAATTATAGAACTATCAGAACAATTTGTTTTATGCAATTTTTTAAGTTTTATTTGACCAAATTAATTTAGAATAAAACTTTTTTGATTAAAACAGAAGTCCTCTTATACAAATGAGACTGCTTATTCATGATAACCTGGCTGGTTCAGTTATTGGTAAGTATTAAAATGATTAATCATTTGATAAGATTGTAGAAGCACCAAAGATAGTACACATTTCAAATATACAAATATAGTTTTAATTCTATACATGTTTCAACATTTTCACATTTGGACTAGATGAATTAGACTAGTGGGAGCTGGACTAGATGAGCTAGACTAGTGGGAGCTGGACTAGATGAACTAGACTAGTGGGAGCTGGGCTAGATGAACTAGACTAGTGGGAGCTGGGCTAGATGAACTAGACTAGTGGGAGCTGGACTAGATGAACTAGACTAGTGGGAGCTGGACTAGATGAGCTAGACTAGTGGGAGCTGGACTAGATGAGCTAGACTAGTGGGAGCTGGACTAGATGAGCTAGACTAGTGGAAGCTGGACTAGATGAACTAGACTAGTGGGAGCTGGACTAGATGAACTAGACTAGTGGGAGTGAGGTTGAGATGGTTTGGTCATGTAAATTGTAGGGATGAGAATGGCATACCTAGGAGAGCAATGGAGCTGTAAGTGGAAGGTAGAAGGCCAGTAGGTAGAACAAAGAAGACCTGGAGTAAGGTAGTGGAAGAAGACACAAGGAAGCTAAACATCACAGAAGATATGGCAGTGGAGGCAACTCATATCACGTCCAACCCCAGGAGTGGGAAACTAGTGACGATAAACGAAGATGATGATGATGATGATGATGATGATGATGATGATGATGATGATGATGATGTAGAACTTCAAAGCAAAGTTATTTATTAGTATATTCTCTCCTGTAGAACACCTTGGGATACCTAATCATCTGTCCAAGCTCATTTTTCAAACAAGCTCCACATATTTATCTCCCTGGATGCAATCTTTTAATGAAATTTTGTACTATATGCCTTAATCAGTAGTTCAAAATTCTCTTTTGATTTCAGGTAAAAAGGGAGACCATCTTCGACAAGTTAAAGAAGAAACTCATACAAATATTTCAGTGTCCAAGTAAGTAATTAAATGGAGGCTTTGTAAGTAGGTTCCTAATTAAACATGAAGGAGATCTAACTAAAGTGTTTTTAAAAACAAAAAGAGCAGGCAAAACATTAGTTGAAATCCATCATGGTGTGCTAGGGTGTCAATGGATCAATAATTTTGTGGTTATTTTAGATTTATAAGTATGAAGGTGAAGGATTAACATCTGAACATCAGTGTTCAGTCTTCTTAGTTACAGGTGCTTTGTTGTGCTATGAAATTAGGAAAACTTGTTACAGATGCCCTTTTGTTTTTTGTTCAAAATAGATGCGTTTGTTTATCCTTAGTTTGTATGAGTTGGTTTTCTAATGGCATTGAATTGCGTATGGTTTGTCCAAACAGATTAACAAATATCTTATGAGAATCTATACATTTTTGTAATTTATATTTTTCACTAATGTAATATAGATGGAGAAATCAATAGTCCTACTCTTCATTGTTCAGATCAAAAACTTCAAATTCTGATAAGTGCATTATTAATTTTTAGAACTAGTTAATTAAAAATATTTTTTGAGCAAACAGGAATTATCTTAATTCTCCTTGTGTAACACGTGTCTTTTTTATAAGTCAACTCCCATTTTTGAAGCCTTAACTGTCAGTTTTTAAAAACATTTCTTCATTGAAATGTGTTATTTAAACAAAAAACGGATGAGGAGTCGTAAACTTTGAGTGGGTTTTCTTTTGTTTTGTTTATTGACTCTTAAGGAGCCATTTGTTTTCTTAGCTTAAAAGCCAAGGAAGCCTTCATCCATCACTCTTGCCAGATACTGCCACTGCTCTTCAGTGAGTCAGTCATCATGGTTGTCTCAATTTTCCAGCTCATCAGTCATCATCTTTCCATAATAGATTGTCTTTGGTCCCATCTATGTTATCTTCTGCTTTGTGCTTTCTTCTTACTTAAGTACTGAAAATGTGGCATTAATTATTTTTTATTAAGATTTGGTAAAGCTATTACAATTTTTATCCATGATGTACACATAATTTGAGATCAATTTTGAGGTCAATTTTCAAGGCTCAAAACCTCGACTTATACACAGATAAATACAATAATAATTGTGGCATATCAGGCGCTCCATCATGAAATAGTTTCTAATTTAACTTGTGATCTTGATATTTGTCTACAGAAAAGATGAAACTCTATACTGGCCTGACAGGGTCATCACCATCCAGTGTCGTGTTAAAGAAGGACCAGATTTTGAAGAAGACCAACAGGTCTCAGAATCTGATTGTATCAAACGATGTGCCCAGGCCGAGGGAATGCTTAGTGAAAAAGCTAGGAAATCGTATCGAATAAATATGGAAGAGGTGGTAAGTTGAAGCAGTATTAAATGTCAGATAAATCTGATAAAAATGCACCTGAATGTTGACAGCCATGAACAGCATGGCATACCTAACAATCAAGCTCGGATTTCCACAGAAGATAAGTAAAAATGAAAGCATAAGAATTGTTGAATGTGGCTAGAATGATAAGAAACAAGAATCTATGGATATCACAAGCATGTTAATAGCTAACTTGATGCCACTGATGAAGGCACTAAGCAACTGGTACTAAAAAAGTGTCAAATATCAAGCTATCAAATCTGCTGCACAGCAAGGTCAGGAAAACAGATCTTGCATATGCTTCATTAAGAATTCATTTAAGTTGCAAAAGCATGGATTTATACTAGAAGGTGCTTTATTTAGGCCCATATACTTTTACTTAGCAAAAAGAGTGTGGGGGCCTAAAAAGTTAGTCCAAAAATTGGCTGATTAGTATCCTGGTGGACCTGCTCTCTGACATGATAATCATTTGATAGAATCACTGAAATGCTGCAATTGTGTGTTCATCAAAAAGTTAAAGTTTATTTGTGGTTGTTCAGAAATGTTCTTATAATGTATGTGTAACAATGACTAAACATTGAATAAATCGGAGAGAAAATTCTCGTAAAATGTCGCCAAAATGCGTGAAAACAGTTTCTTGCAATCCCACACCTCAAACGTTTTTGGAAGACAATCCTTAATATTAATGCTCAGGTTGAACCTCCCTCAACAAAGTTCTGGATCTGCCTTACCTTTTGACTAATTTTGTGTGACAGTGGATGATCCCTTTACGTTATTATAATCTCAATTGTATACATCCATTATAATTAACATATGAAATCACTATTTCTCTTGCAAACAGCAGCGACAGGAACACATGATGATGGGCAATCCATCTAGTGGTCCGATGCAAATGTATCCTGGCAATGCTTATGCCATGAATATAGTAAGTAGCAACAAAAGTAATACTGTATCATCAATAATTAACAATAAAAAAGTATTAATTAACAAAATAATTAAAAATTATAGTGTGGTATTACATTTCTTAGGTATAGTATTGTGTTACATTTACAGTTTAAAATAAGGTAACCAAGTCCAGGCTTATTTAATTTTTGCGTACTAGTTTTTTTATGTTCGTTTTTTTTTTTTTTTTGGCTGACCGGCGCTTTAACTGTTGAAAAAAAAAACTTTCCTTGCTGAAATTAAGTTGGTTTGGCTTAAGCTTTCACATGAACCAGGGCTAAGGTTGATTTCGCAATGTGAAAGTAGTTGTTTAAAGAACAAAATTGGTTTGTGTTTTAATAGGGAGAATATTTGAAGAGTGAGTGTTTCTTGCTCAGACTGACATGGTTCATGCTGTAACTATCGTGAATAGTTAATAGTTTATTAGCTAAGACAGTCTATGGTGTGAAAGTATCAATTAATTGATTGAATTGAGATTTTATATTACAAAATTTGTTGCCTTGCAGAGTCCACCGTATGGAGGTCAGTTTGTCAACTGGTTGCAGGGTTACTTAACAAATCCTTATACCCAGGGACAATCGCCGTACATGCAACAAATGCAGGTAGTTGCCATTGATATGTGATGGTATTTTAAACATTTTTGTGGCTATACTCTTGTTTCGAAGTGTTACCATATTGGTATAGTGTTTGTCTGATGTTCTGTAACCATATAAATCAAAATTATCATGGGATAATCTAATTTTGATAAAAACATACAAAACCAAACCAGTCAGCTCTAAGATACAAAAAACCGAGTGCAACCGAGTAACCACTCTGCCTTCATTTTTTTTCTGTCTCTGAAACTTTAAGCAGAATTGAAAAGCTTTAAATTTTTATATTGCTACACAAACGGATAAAATAAAAAAAAAGGAAAAGCCAAAATTCTGAATAGGCAGGAAACAATTCTAATGCAAAAGGTAATATCTTTTGGACTGGGATTCAGCTCCCATAACTAAGTTTCATCATCATCATCATTTTCGGTAAACATCTTTATTTCGCCATTGCTGCTGTTCACCAATAAACTGGCTATATCTCACATTTTCTCCTCACTTGCACCGCTCTCTCCACTCCTGCTTCACAGTCCAGCACATCTCACTTGTAGCAAAACTGTTCTACTTCCTCCAACACACCTCCATTTACTACCAACCTGGGACCCTCATCGTCTCCATCGCCATTGCCACCCTCCCCTCTCTCTCTCTCTCTCTCTGGCACATCTTGAAATACAAGTTCTGTACCCCTTGGAGATTTCTCAGGCCTGAGATCTCTCCTGTAACTAAGTTTGCATATTTGAAAGAGTTATTTGATCTAAAAGTAAGATCGTTTACTGATGGCCTTCCATTTACTAGCGAAAATAAATAGCTTTCATGAGCCTTTAAGGAATGCAGCGCAGATCCCTTGATTATATCGATCATTTAAGGAGGAGGAGGAATTAGGACCAACACTGTGTTTGGAATTTGCAAAGCAAAATTAGTGCTAATTATTCAAAAAAGTTATTAGGGAAGCAACTTTTATTGAGGAATGACACATTAAATTGCATACTTTTCCATGCAAAGTTATGGATACTGAAACCATCCAGTAATATCGAAAGATATCTTATTTATCTGACTATAGTTGCTAAGAATTTAATTGCAATAACTAAAAAGGTCAAATTCCTAAGTAAGAAATTCTTACATGGAAGAGTTGACTTGCTTTAGCCATTCGTGCCCTTTGGGTGCCTTTTTTTTTACCTCTCGGGGGGTTTTCGTTAATTTTGTGAAACTTGATGTGATGTTTTTCTATTTTTACCCATTTGTGTCCAAATAAAACTGTTATAGGCAGATCTACGGTGATGAATTGTTTACAGTTTGTTTCTCTAGCATACAACCTATAGTAGCGAATAAGATTTGGGTTAAGAACTTAAGGTTTTTCAAGCAAAAACTTTTTGATACATGTATATCTTGTGGTTCAATTTTTTTTTCTTGGTTTTAATTTTATTTTCCTTTGTTTCAAATTCATTATCATGCATATCCGTAACCAAAAACAAAGGAAAATAAAATTCAAACCATGGATAAAATTGGACCACAACTTATATATGCCGTTTCAAAAAAGATCACGGAGTCATCAAAAATGCTAGTGCTAAAACCGTGAATGAACTATTTGGATATTCTTTTTAAATTATCCATTACTGTAAATCACAAGAACAGAATTTGAAATATTAGAGTTATATTATCAGGAAAACCTTATTTTGCCAAGCAAGTTTAAAATCAAATAATATATTTTAATTAAACAAAGGAAAAGAGTATGAATTATTATTCACCTATTCCAAATTTATTAGTCCATGAATTTTGTTTAACAGCCTGTGAAAACCTATTTGGCAATCCCCAGCAAGTTTGCTGGTGTGGTGATTGGCAGCAAGGGCGGCTACTGTCAGTTTATGAAAAAAATCACTGGGGCACAAAGAATTGTGGTCACCCAGGATGATGGTTCTGGAGAACGCCTGGTAGAAATTGTTGGTACTCCTCCTCAACAATATTTTGTAAGTTTGTAATATTATTTCTTATTTTCATTTATTTTTGCACAAGTGCCGTGGAGCATTTTAACTGCTCATTACAACATGAATATGCACTCAATCACGTTTGATCTTTCTACAAAACTTTTTAATTTCTAAAATATTTAAGTTTATGCAAATCTTGTGCGTAGTAAATTTATATGTATTTGTATATATTATATATTAAATGATCGTCATGTTGTTCGTATTATTACTAGAGACTTTATTAGAGTGACTGCCTGATGCAGTTAGCGATCATTGCGTCCATGAAACACTAATTTTTTTACAGTGACTTTGTGATACAATCCATGTGTCATAACTCAATATTGTGATCTCGCTTACCTTGTGAGTGACCGTGGCTCAGTGGTAGAGCGTCCGATTAGTGTACGGAAGATCATTGGTTCGATTCCCATCTGGAGCTCGGATTTTTTCTGAGGTCCTTGTCTCCACATGTATTTATATATATTATTTATTAAATGATCGTCATGTTATTCATAGTAAATTTGTTAAATAGTAATCTGGTTTGGAATTTCTTATTCATTAGAGTATGTTGTATTGGCCTGCATGACTTAATTTCTAACGAAATTTCACTTTCCATCAGGCTCAACATTGTGTGTACTGCATTGTGTCTGAACATAGCCGCTGTACTGCAGAATTGAGAGCAGAAATCAAAATACCACTCAAAGGATTTAAAGGCGAAACAAATGTTATAGGAAGACTAATTGGAAAAAATGGTCAAAATGTGAGTATTTGTTGTACACTATATGATGAACTTGAGACTTATTTTTGTAATGCTTAAACTGGCTTAAAATGGAAGAAAAAGTGATATTCACAGAAAAATGTATTCCCTGCTTATTCTTAAAAAAATTGTTTTGTAGATAAAAGTTATTCAGAAGGATACAGCCACGTATATTGAAGTACTTCCCAAGGGTCAAATTGGTCCTGAAGTCAAGGAAGCAACTGTTCATATTGTGGGAACATTTACTAGCAGCCAGGTAAGATAATGTTCTTTTATTCCATTGTGTTTCTCTTTATCAATTTTTACTTTCTTGCTTGTTTCAACTAGTTTAAGAAAATTACCTAGGTTATTTAACTACACTGTGTTGGTTTTACATACACTCTGCGTGCTTAAGGTGCTTGCTCTTATAGATATGTAAGTTTATTCTTGGCAGGCTCATTGAGAGGATGGTGATGGTGACGATGACGATGACGATGACTGTGATGGCGGTGATGACGATGACTGTGATGGCGTTGATAACGATGACTGTGATGGTGGTGATGACGATGACTGTGATGGCGGTGATGACGATGACTATGATGGTGGTGACTTACAGCCATTCTTTGAAAGGGGAGGATTGTAAACCCAATTCATGCTCATGGAGTATTTCTGTATATGTTTAAATAGGGAGAGTTTGTGCAGTCGGATGATGATAAAAATGTAAATTTTCACCCGCATTTAGTTTAACTTTGACATGTTTTCATTTCTAGTACGCACAAATGAGGGTACGTGAAATCATCTCCGAAGCACTTGCACAACAGCCAATGGTTGGACGACCTGGCCAAGTAGGAAGTTAATTGGTTACTTGGAATACCACAGCAGCACAAGGCCCTCTTAAAATGCACCAGTATACTAGGCTTTTTCTGCTGAGTTAGTTATTTTCTTTAGTTTACACTCTTTTCAGACATTAACTCACTTTATCTTGCATTATTTAGTATAATCAGTATCACATTAGCGTTTCATTTTAATTAAGTAGCCCGTAAATTCAGAAGATGGGACTTCACCAAAAAGGTTGGATGTTGAGTATTTTGGTTAAAATATTATTTTATCATTCGTGTTGTTTACCTAAAATATTACAGTCTGTCAACAACACACTGACCAGTGATTGAAAGTTCTTATAAGTTTCTCTTTTGCAATTGCTTTGCAAAAGTAACCGCGACGATCATCCATCACGTCATTGTTTTACACCGCGATACAAACTCAGTCTCAATACTGACAATAATTGACAGTTGTCCTTAGAGAAAACTTTTTAACCTAAACTTTAAACGAATGGTTAAGTTTGAATTTGTTTGCCATTTTTTTTTTTGTAAATTTTGGGTTTTATTCGAATTAGAAGTAACTTTTAACCTCAATGTATTGATGAAATACGATGCCTAACCTTCTTGGTTTTATCCCATCATATTGTGTATGGTTGTTGATTTGATTGCAAGAACGATAGTAAGACATTTGTCAAACGTTTGTACAAAATGAAGAATTTTGATTTATTTCAATATAGTTTAAGATTTCTTAGCATACGGCTAGTTTTACGTGAAATATGGAGTTTAAGTCCTCGGATGTTTAAAGGAGCTAGACTTAGCTCGTTTTATGTGTGGTTCAAATATTGAACTGAAGTTTTGAAGATAAGCGGAACCTTAAGGAGTCCTTTTCAACGCACAGGATATGGTTTTGAATAGCACAGTAACAATTTAAGAATGAAACATTCCATTAGAACTGAATAATGGTTTCCACAAGAACACCTAGCCGTATTTCTAAAAATTTTAACATAACACTTTAGAGCAACACTGATGCCACAGTTGGCAACAGTACAATCACATTTTTCTGAATCAATCCTGTTGTGCAGCAGTTTCGTTTAGCATTTTTTCCGAGTTTTAGAATTATCACCCCAACGAGCAATTTGTGAGAGATTTATAATGAATTGTACAGTATCCATTGTACAGATTGAACCAGTCTTTAATGAATAACATCATAAACGATGAATAGATATCTCGCAATATCTTGTGCTCCTTCATCGTGTTATTTTCTTATTTGTTATTGTAGCCAGCTAGATTTCCTGTTTTGCTTGCTTGGCCACCTTTTATAATAATGTACAGTTACTGAGTAAGAGTTATGTCCGGCAGGTTTACTCTCAAAGGAGGAAGCTTTTTAACCATAGGCCAGTGGTGAAAGAATGCAAGGTTAATCAGCTTGCGGAAATTCTCAGTTTTTACATTTATCAGTTTTACCTAATCTTGCTATACTTATCTGTTATTGAATGAATGGTTCGAGTTTTGGTTTACTTTGATTTTAAGAACAAAATCGTCAACTGAAATCTGTCTAAGTATCTTCTCTGAGAGCTAACCTAGTGACATGAAGTTTTCCAGTTTGTTTCTAGTATCGATTATTGTATTACGTAGCTCTGTATGTCCTTGATAGCAGCATTATATTGATTAAGCATGATGTCGCTCTCAGCATACTGTGACAAGCTTATATCACACAATATCTACATATATTTTTCGGAATAAATTATTGTGAAGTACAGCCTGGCGATAGATACTTTTACATATACCAAAAATTATCAGAAACCAACCTGGTATCTTAACTACCATAAATGCCGCAAACGTGTGTGCTCGGTAGCGTGTAGCAAAACCCCCGGAACAAAAACATACAGTTGCAGATTTTTAAGCACTTGTTTAATCGGTTTTGGTTTTTCGTATCTACTTTCTCTAGAAAAATCAACCCAGTGATGTGATTGTCAAAAAATGCCTTTACTTCAGCATCCACAATAACTGTTACTGTCTACAGTATCTTGTTTGGCAACTGTCATGGCGAATAGTCCGATAATAATTATCGTGTTCTGTGTTTATTATACAGATACTGATAAAATACCAGAATTTCGCCTTTTACTAAAAAGTCTTGTCTTCGCGCGCTGTGAAGATACTATTTTTATCATTCACGTCTGAAGCAATTAATGTCGCCATGGTTACTATCATGACTAGCCAATTACAAGAGAGCTTCCTGCTCAGGCGCGCTGGCGGTTCTTTTGAAATTTTCATTCACAAAATATGAAAAATCATCAGTATCTAGAAAATAAACAGAATATTACACGCCGCTTTGGGATAGGAAATTTTTTTATCTTATCGTGCTGACAGATATTTCCAGCACTCAAAAATAAAATTCGTATCCTAGCACGGCCATGTAATATCTGAATATAAGGTATATGTTCAGTGGAAAGGATTTATACTGAGGTTAGCGTTGCCCACAATACTCGGAAAAAAAATTGATGCGTATTACTGAAACAACTGTCATGAGGTGGCAGCTCGATTCATTCCAATGTGCAGCTGTTGCGTAGGTACTTAATATATGATATTTCCCAATGATCACGGGCATGTTCTAGTCCCTACTACGTCCTTATATACTGATGCCCACGTCCTTGCTAATGGTTAGAGTTGGGGGTTAGGGCACTAAAAGATGCCCGTGATCATTGGGAGTATCATATGTGAAGTACCTACCAGCTGTTGTCTTCAATAACTGCTACTTTAGTCGCCGTTGCAATCCTCGAGGCCATGGTCAGAGTGCGGATAACCCAGGTTCAAATCTCTAACTCGTTTTACTGAATGATTATCCTCGGTGCTTCTAGGGGGTTAAATGATAACATTTTGTATTTGCCTCCCTCCATTGGGGGTTCTTAACTGGGAAGAGAATGGTTTTACCATGACACAGTAAAACCTTTCGATGAAATGCCTTGAAGTATTTATATATTTATAAATATATTTATGGAATACGAGGAAAATGGATTAGTTTCCATGTTTATTTGCGGACAACGTTTCGTGTTGGGTATGAACCTTCTTTCGTCAGTGCGAGATGGAAGTGAGTTGCTAGGAAGGTTATCTGGGCGCATCCTCGGTGTAAGAACCTGTGAACTTTTTTCTTTGTTTTGTCACTATTACGTTCGTTCTATCTATTGTTTTGACTTCATTGTTTTCTTTGTTTTACGTCACTCGTGAAGTTCACAGGTTCTTACACCGGGGATGATCCGTTATCTGGTGTCTGATGACCTATCATTCACACCATAACCGTTGATGCTTCCTCATTTAACGCTTAGCATTTAAAAGGTACTATACATTGCACACTCTCACTTGACATATTCTAGCCCTGTCTCGTCTACTTGCTGTTCATGGAGCGCGTTCAAAGAGGGGCCGCCTACTACATGTTGCGTAATGGTAAATTTGACTACAAAGTCGAGGTTCGTTTGTCTAATCTTTTGCCCCTTTCTTACTTTCTTGAATATCTCGATCTTTTATTGCTGTTTCGGTACCTTTAAGGCGAAATCCTCGATACGGCTGATTTCCTGTCTTTCCCACACTCTAGAACCAGAATAGGCTGTATTGGCTTAAAGCCCGAACTCCTTCCTGCCAGGACCAAGACTTTCCGTTCTTGATACGTTTTCAGAATATGCCCCCCCTGGAATTCGCTTCCTTCTGCTATTCCTGTTTCTGAAATCACCTTTTCTTTCAAATACTAAGGCTACATAAGGCTCAGCTGTTCATCAGACTCCACTCGGTATTCGACGCTAAAGTCCGATGATATTTGCACATAGCAGAATTTTTATTTTCCCCTAGTTTGTTCTCTGTCTGTACTTGTTAGTATCTCCTCTAGTTCTTTGCTTTAGTTTTTGTCCCCTGCTCCGAGTTTTATAGAATAGAATAGATAGAATCGTAGGTCCTTCATATATGGTTCATTATGGGTTATTATAGGGTTAGGGTTTATTTTATAGTATACGCCACCTTAAGCTTAATGTACCATATATGAAGGATGCTATAGAACGCTGACCACAGGAGGCAGATCTAGAGGGGACCTAGTCTTCTATTGTGTGCTCTCCTGCTGTACACCTAGCACACCCGTAAATACATAAATAAATAAACAAATTAAATCGATATCATGGTGGATTAGTGCTGCGCGTAAGTGAGTCGTAGTGGCAACGTTGAATCTTTCTACTTGTTCTCTTAGAGAATGCAAATTAAAAGCTTAAATATTCTGAATACTCGTGTCCCATTCATATTTCACTTATTTAATACTTTGAAGGTTTTATTATTTTTTTTTTTTAAAATTCTTGTTTATTTATTAAACGTTCGCTTTGTACCTTCTCAGCCGTTACTTTGTGTTAAGATCCCGGTACGGAAACTAGTTTCGGCTTATCGTCTATGACACGTGTTCGTGCTTATATACACAATTGAAACTGATAGTTAAAAATCTTAAACTGCAAAAACGCTGCAGCGGTCTGACCAAATACACGTTAATTTTTTCATTAAAAACCATTGCAATTTTGCTCAGGTTCAATGTTCTTATTTGTTTCAGCAATTTGTGGCTCAAAATGTTCTTATTTTGTTCACTACTTAATTCAAAAGGTTTTGAGTTTATACTCTAATCAATTGAATATTTGGCATACATATATCTGTAATTTTAAAAGTACAAATTTTGAAGCCGAATTGTGAAGGAGATTCGAAAATATATGTATATTTGCCAGCACAGTGTTAGTTACAGTTGAATTTTATCTTTATTAAAACTAGTAGTAATCAAAGATTAGGCAAGTGCGTTCGAGGCATTTCTATTTTGTTAAGAATTAACTGAATAAAGTAGCCGAATAAAATAAGAGCCGAGTTTGCGTTCTAGCTTGTTGGAGTTTTCGAAATTACTACAGTTTTTCTTACGATATCGCTCTGTAGCCCGACAATAACATGAAAGCGAGGCTTCTTTCCAAAAGACCCTATAACGCGATGGCATCGAGCAACGGATCTCTCGCAGGATGTCGCCCTTTAGCCCGACAGTACCCAGGCCTCTGCGACTTTAAAGTGGCTTGCGATAACATCAAAGAGAGGCTTCTTTCAAAAAGACCCTGAAATACGATGAAATATTTGTTATTTGTGCCTCACTGCTCTTATTAAAGCCTAGTTTCCATATGATCGCTGACGATCGCCGGATCGCTGGAATCACTGATGCATAGGATCGCTCACGGTC
>JAOBBB020381060.1:0-28009 GCA_025331005.2 Zoanthus gigantus
AAAGGTCCGCTCAGTCAGATCAGATACAATAAGAAAAGAAAGTGGAGGACAGCCGTTCAGGTCGGGAATACAAATTATATAGTTGATATTTTTCGACTTTTTCATGTTTTCTTATCCATATTGTTGTTTTTAAAAAAATATAAATAAATCAGCGGAATCAAATCAAGTGTTTCGAAAAAATTTCGAAGTCATCACGTGCGTTAAGAAAGCAATAGAACTTATAAAGAAAAGCTCACAATGCCTGATAACATATTGTTGTTACACATATCAGATATCAGAATTGTTTAGATATCATATTTTAAGGACTGATATCCTAAGGTCCGCTCAAGCTTAAAGTGCACACCCCCCCCCCCCCGACCGCAGGAAAAGCTGCGTACGTGCCTGATAGATCATGACATATCGTATTATTGCATCAATCTTCATCTTGCATCGCTGGTGAAAACGAAGATACTTACTTTTAGTAAATGGTGTGAAGAAAGCAAATAAACCTAAGAAGAATTATGTCAAGCAATTTTCTTACCGGAAGTAACGTCTTGGTTTTTGTTTTTTAACGCAATGCATTGTGGTCTATGCTCAAGCTCTCAATTTTTGTAGTCATGCGCGCTCGTAACTTTTGCTTGCAACTTTTGCTCATAATTTTTTCTCGCAATTTTTGCTTGAAAATTGTGCTTGCAATTTTTGTAGTCTACATATATTAGCAGTTCTTTTCGTTTGTATATGCTTCTCGCAATTTTGATTTTAAAATTTTCAAATCAAATTGACAAATTTTGAGAGCAAACAGCAAAATCAAAGCGCAAATCAAAAATGAAATTAAAACAAAAAACAAATGCAAATAGCAAAAGCAAAATTCAAAAGCGAAAATCAAAAGCGAAAAGCAAAAGCGAAAAGCAAAAGCGAAAAGCAAAAGCGAAAAGCAAAATAAAAAAGTAAAAAAGGCAAAAGGAAACTTTAAATCAAAACTGTAAGTGATCCTTCTGGGTTTCCGTATCAGTTGCGGGGTATTTTAAGCATTTGCTTTAATTTTATCATTTTACTATTTTATGCCTGTTCAGTTTGTTAAAGCATTACATTGGAGAAACTGGCAGAAATCAAAATTAGGTGATAGCTTTGTTGATTATACACAATGGCTCTAATGAATCGCACAGGCACTTTAGCTCTTTACGGTATGAAACCACGTGCTTCACTTCTCACGGTATTCCTATTCCAACCTATCAGTCACTTTATATCCAGCACACACTCAACAATATTAAAAATAGGTCAGACTTGTCTTTTGACAACCAGACAAAAACAGAAGCCACATGCAGTCAAAGACAGCCTATTTTTGTTATAATTTAATATAAATTATTATTTATATCATTCTTATCATTTCTTTCCATCAGATTAATTTAAAATGATTATTTGCGTTTTTTTTAAATCTTCTTTCGATAAGCACAAGAATTGTGATATATTTCATAGAAAATTTCATTTTGGTATATTAGATCTGAAAGATAGCATGATTTTATATTTATAGTTATGAATATTTATGTTTCAATCAACTTCCAGCGTGACCTGTTGATCTTTGAGGCGCAGTAGACCGGAAATGTTTTCAAATTCAACTCTAGAGTGGCGTGTAGTGTCAAAACCGTCAGAAAAACCAACCACGATGCGTTGAAGAACCTAGCTTAAACGTTCCGGGCATGATAACGCGTTTATTTTGGCTTCGAAAATCCGTGTGAACGATTCAACATTGATATTTCAGTTCTAAACTTAAACATAATTTACTGCAATATGGCAAATACTGAAAGCCGTGCCCCTAAGTACATAGAAGGCTACTTGGACAAGCGAGAAAAGGGAAAGGTAAGATAGATATCAGCAGTATTATAGCTGATAATATAGCAATTTCCTCATAAATATTTTGGCTTCAAATTTATAAGTTTTAAAACATAATTTATTAAAATCTCTCAAATAATTAACAGAACGTTTCGAGAGCGCTGTTCATTCACTCATTCGTTTCAAAATCTTTGGTTGATGCCAAGAAGGCAACGTAACTCCTCCGACTCCAAAGCGCTTACACTGTCTCACATGATCTTGCAACGTCTTCAACTGGCGAGCGCACACATATTTAAAAAACATTGCTGTCTATAAAAACTGTGTAGCTTAGTTTAAACATGTTAAAAAATTGTGCGGATTAAGGTTTTGTATGTTGCATTTACTTTTGTATGCCACTGGAGGCCAGAGAATGTTCTAAAATAGAACGAAGAAATGCGTGTTTTGATTGTGTTTGCATCATTGCTCCGTGTCCATGTAAAAGTATTTCGAGTTTCGTCGTAAATCACTAATACTTTATTTCTGCGACAAACCTTCTCAAAGCTGCTTTGCCAATAATTATCTTCAGATTACGACATTTGCATGACTATGAGATCAAAACGGTTATAAAATGGTAACAAATACAGACTTACAGTGACAAAAATGGAATATTTTTATTTGAACTGTTCGGAGACATTTAAATACAATGGTAACTCGGGAATATGAATGTTAAAATTACTGCTACAAGGAAATCAAAAAGATATTATTGAGAATTTGCATAATTACACTGGAAGTGAAAACACTACTCAGTAACACATTTCGGCAAGAATTAAATCATACGAGCGATTCACAGTATTTCTTCCGGCCTAAATTTGAAAAGCAAAATTGTTATTTCGAGTGAGTCAACCAATAAATATATCTTTTTTAGTTCTTTGACTTTACAAGGATATCTTTAAGTCTTAAATAGTGGAATAACTTATCTAATGAAATTCGTCAAATGCCCAATGCAAAATTTAAACGCAACATTCACAATATGCTCCTTCGTAGACTCTCCGGGCAAACGAATATATTGATTTGTTGGATTTGAATATTCCTTTATAACTGAGTTCATTGTTTCTCCGAGATATAATGGCTTCAGTTATCAAGGCTGTATTATTCTTCTAGCTTCTCGATGTAAATTGTCTAATTCTCCGATCCTATGAATCTAAAAAAGTTGTCTTTCCCCCAAAAGTTATGTACTGCTCAATATTCAATTATTTATACTTATTTCTGTAACTTTATTTATTTTTTTTGTACCTTAATATTTAATTCTATGAATCAAGCCACTGCTCGCCTCGAATAGCTGTAGCTAACTGCGAGCAGAGGTATGTCATATCTTGTATGTTTTAAACTTCAAATTCAGTAACTTTCTTGTCATAGATTATTTCAAGCTAAGTACATTGAGCGAACAAGTATCGCCTTGTGTTAATGAAGAGCCTAAACACGCGTAATATTTAAACGCTGAGCGAGTGCCAACTTAAAAATCAGCACCATATTTCCTTTTGCTGTTCAATGCGCTTCACGAGATGTTTCAAACAGTGGAAAATCTGGTTGTGGAATTGTTGTCACTTTGTAAGATTTAGTACACAACTAGACATTGATACGTATTAGTCATTACGATAAATTAACTAACCATTAATTTAAGAATACAAGTAATGGTTTGTTGGTTGGACGCCATTCGACCATAAAACATTTAAATTTGAAGTGTTTTCGGTAAAATGAAAAAGCTCTATTTTCCTCTAGCTCTAGAGATAACTGATAATGAAACTACGGAAATCTGATACTGCTATGGCAGCTTTATCTGTTCAAGCTGCAGTTAGTGATAAGAACAGCTACAATCATTAAAATTGTTTTTTTCTGTTTGGTTTTGATGCGCACAAATAAACATAAAAATGCTACAAATTAGCATTTAGATGGATAACTTTTTAAAATAGTTTGTTTGGTGTTGAATTATATTTCTTGCGTTTTCAACGCGGGCATTTTAACCTATTCGACCTGCCTGTATCAACATAGAAGATACAATCACTACGTTTTGAGGAAGGCCGACTAACTTCGCGCAAGATCAGATAATTGGATAAAAAATTCTAAATTTCAATCATGACGAGCATGGTTTCATTGAGTACTTCTCATCTGACCCAAACCTAATTCGAATTAAGACCGTCCCAAATTATTTTGACCGAGCTAAGTTGATTCAGATGCCGATCTTATTCCAGCGGAACTAAATTGAAAATTATTCGAAAGGAGAAAAGTGCAAAATGCGATACAATAATTTATGAATTAGGTTTGATGTTCGGCTCATGAAAAACGAAAATTTAAAATTCTTAGAATCATGAAAGTATTTTATTTCTTTCCATATTTTCTAAATATTTGAAACACGAGTTTTTAGTGCCTTAAGGTAAAAAAAAATTCATACTAACATATGTACCTTCTTTATTTTTCAAGAAAACAGAGAAAATCGAGTGTAACTGTGAAGCAGTACGTGAGATGTTTTAAATGAAATGGTATCGTGTCATATTGGTCCCAATATCTTTGATAACTTATGATGTTATCTTCAAAAAAATTGTATTTCTATTATTTTGAATTGTGATGTGGTAATCGATGTGTGAATAAATAAACAAAAATATTGTTTAACAACTTTTTTGATAAGAGCAATTTAATGATATTCATAAGAACAGCATGAGCAACTTGGTTCAATTAAACTGCAACAAATTCAAACTTTGACTGGAAAACTATGATATTTATAATATTCGAGGTAGGATTAAGACTTATATTGTATTTAAACAAAGCATTTGGGGTGAAACGTTTTGTTTTTCAGTACTTTTGACTATATCGGGTTTTCTTTTATTTTTAGTTCAGATTCTTCGGAAATATTTACGGAAGTTTAAAGCAATAATTTGGATACAGAAGTCGCCTACAATAGATAAAAATTATTCACTGCAAAAATTACTTATTCATATTTTGAAAGACTTGCATTGTGATAATTTCCTTGTATAGTTTAAGCACTCGCATTGTAACTGGTTTCGACTAAAGAGGCTTTGCAAAGTACAAGTCTGAGTTTGCGCAGTTGAGCTTTTCATAAAGTCTGGCTTTAGCAGGCTAATTTACTCGCAACATAATTTTTGGAAAGAAAAAAACATTCAGGCTGGCTATTTAGGGAGTACAACACGAAGTTCACTCATTTCAGGGTTTAAGCTTTCCTCTTCATTGCTTTAAGGAGCCGTAAGTAGTACAAGTAGTTTACATTTCAAGTGTTAGCAATCAAAACAACATTTCAATTTTAAGCTAACCAGCAAAATGCAAATGATCTCCAAATTGAACAGCCTAAAACTTGGAAAACAAATTATCAATGAAATAAAACTAAGTATTTCAATGAAAATTTCACAGTCTTACATGACTCCTTTGACACTTTTTTTTTCTCTGAATGCCTTGCTTTTATATTTAATTTGAAATATTATACAGAAAACTGCATACACTTCATCTTTGTTGCGCTTTAGACTCTCTTCAACTGTTGTGTCCCCGGATTTGACTCGGTAAGCACTACACAATCCGACTAACACACATTTTATTAAATCTGAAGAGACTTACGATTACAGAACGATTACGACTAGAACCAACTAACTCACTAAATGAAAACCTATTGATCTATATTCTACTGACACTTGATACGCCTACTATGACGTCACAACACAACACTCGAGGAGCCGAAGTATCTCTCTCAATTATCTCTTCGATTCCAACGTCATTGTGCCGGCATCTTTTAACATGACCTCTCTGCTTTCCCATAGCTAATTAACATTCTAAACGTTTTCCATAAAATGCCTGCGTGTTATTCAGAGAGCGTGTTTTAAAATTCTTACAAGATAGTATTTCAAGCATCTTTAAAACTTTTGTGAAAATACTCTTGAAATTAAATGCTTTTTAAAATAAGTTTTAATACATAAAACCTTAGACCATCAAACTCTTCACAATTGTTTTTGTATAATCATGGCTTTTGCACATATAACAGGCCCGTCCGTACGCTACTTCTGACTAACCGATCTTTTTTTGATTGTTATCTTTTTCTAATATGTTTTAAAATTGTTTTAAACGGTTTTAAGTTAGGCCTTGCTATGGCATTTTCTAAAATTTCGCCCTAGTTTTTAGGAAGCCCCCCTCAATGCTCTTAATGACGTTATGATGACCCCCCATCCTGTGGTCGAAAAACACAGGTATAGTTATCATGATCCCATTTTCCACATTTATAGGAAATGATACAAAACGAGTTATGAGAATGTTTTGAATGAATGTCAATATTTCATATTCCACCATGTACCCATGTTTACAACAGACAGCTAATCATGAAACATGGAACATGAACGGACTTTTCCTGATCAAGAGAAAGTTAAGTATAACAGCGGTTTCGATTTGCCATCGACGTCATCAGATGGAAAGCCAAGAATGGTGGATGTCTACATGCTAAGAACACAGATCAAACAGGAACTTTAAAGCGCACATAAACTTAAGAGGAAATTGCCGATTTTTTTCTCAAGTATATTGTTCCTGAGATGTTTGTCCATCACTTAAAACATTTAAACTGATGAAACATTTGAGGAATCGAGCTACCATCGAAAACAGACGAAAACGTGAAGAGAAGCCATACAAAGATTACAAATGGGAAAAAATGATTTTGACTGCAGATTTGAAGTCTCTGTATGTAGTGGAACTCGACAAATACTTAAAAAGACACTCGCTATCATGCCAGAAATTAAAAAATTGAGGAACGAAAAAGTTGCAATAATTACTAGCCACATTCACCAAACTAGAAGAAAAGAATTAGAAACAACAGCAATAAGTGACCAACGCCCTCTGCAAGCAGCTCATAGTGAACCAGTTGATGATGACGGTGAAGATAGTGATGACCAGTACGGTGTGATGGCAGAACTAAAGATCGCCATCCCTCCCCACTCTAGACAAATCCTGAACGTTCCCTTTGGCGGAAAAGAAGGTTGCACAAATATTTAGAATTCGGCAAAGCAGGGGATGGAACCGGGAACCTTAAAGCTAGAAGGCTGAGTTCTTATATAGCAAACTGTTACTGCTAAAAGTCACCCAGTTCTCTATAAACATGTTTAAATTACCGCACTACGCTCTGAGTTGTTCAAACAACATATCGAGTTTCCCATTGACGTTATTCAGATTTCCAATAATTCTGTATACCAAAGAACATTTAGAACATTTTTAATCGCTCATCTAGCATTCATAAATATAATTCACGTTCATCAGCTATGGGAAACTATTATGTTAGTGAAACACTACTTAGAGTAAAGTTAAAATATTTTCCCAACTTTGGAACGAGATTATAGAACTCTCTTCGTCTTGACTAACGCGCGCTTACAAGAAGATCATTCAAAAAACGAATTAGAATATTTCTATTATAGTACTCGGAGTTGAGGATGCTTATGTTGACGTTTTACTCATTGATAACAAAATTAAATAATTATTACTATTAAAACCTTTAATTTTTTTCTAGATATTCCTATATTAATTTCACTTATATCAATAATATTGTAATAATTATGTAACTTTTGTTTAGTCTGTCTATTGTGTAATCCGAATGTGTATTACTTGTTAGTTTTAATGATATCTTAATGCTTTCTTAATATTGTCTTAATGTTATCTTAATATCGTTTTACGTTATTACCTCCACCAAGGAGGTTATGTTTTTGGCAGAGTTTGTTTGTTTGTTTGTTTGTTTGTTTGTTTGTTTGCGGGTTTATTTGTGAGCAACAAACAAATTTTCAGGAAATGTCGGAAATGGGATGAGGAAAAAACTGATTAAATTTTGGCGGAGGTCTGAGCTCTTGGATTGCTTTTCTAGTCTTATATTATTTCTAGTAAGTTTATATTGTCGTGCGTGCTATATTACACTTCACTCCTCGATTAGCGTATCGATTATAAAATTGAACGGTTATATTTTTTGAAAGTAAACAGGCTGCCACGTCCATAAGAGCTAAACACTGCTGCTTACACATTTTTGAGTAACAAATGCTTCTACCGATCATTTCTTTCTTGAAAATCTAGAAAGACTAATTTCTCAGCTAGAAGAAGCGACGCAAGACGGAAAGTGATAACCTCAAAGTACTGAAACAGCTATTTGACCATGTGGGAAGTATACACACTGCCAAACATATCATAGAAAGAAGTCGGATCTGATTACGGAGCCAAATGCGTCCAATCCGAAGGATAAAAGCGATGGACGTCCAACCGCACCAAACAAACAACTTCCATGAAATTCAAAACTTAGTTGGTGCACAACTTTTTGCTTTTCTGTGCAGCAATGCAGATTAAGCATGCATTTTTTTTTTCATTTTGAGCGGAAAAACATGTTTATAAAGCATAGACTAGAAGTAGAACCGCAGATAAATGTTGAAACCCGCCACACGACTAAAAACTTGCATTTGCCAATTCATGAATGAAACTTTGTATTTTAGAGTGTTATGGAGGTTGATTTATTAGGAAGGAATTTATAATTTAGGAATTTGAATTTTTCAAAATCCTGGGAAAAGGTTTCAATTTAATTCTTGAAGCAGCCATATTAAACTCTTATGCAAGTGGCAGCTTGTAACAGTTTCCCGCACGAAACTCGTCAAGTTTTCGTCGAGATTCATGACAAACTCGTCGAGTTTTTGTGGAGATTTAATGCATAAAGTCGATGAGAAACTCGACTTGTTGTATGAACAACTCAATACGTATAGTGTGGTAATTTAAACATGTTAAGAGGACTGGGTGACTTTTGGCAGTAACGTCTTACCATAGGCTCTTACCAGCTGCGCCAACCACGTCCTCCCAAAAGCAAATAAAGCCCAAAATAACTAGTACTTACGTCTAGTAGTAAGTTTCAAAAGGCTCTGTGCTACAAATAAAACCTATATCTCCAGCTATGCGGTATTTTCTCTCAGTTTTTACCTTTTCTTAAGATTTCAATTATGTACGTACGGGCCTGTAAATTTAATATTTCTCACGCTCGACTATTTTTCGTTTTCTTTCTTCTCCAATTCTTCGTTCTAGTTACTGTCATTAGAGCGGAAAAGATTTTCTGGAATAGAGTCAGGTTTTGGAAGTCTGAAGGCTGGTCATGGGGTGAGTCAAACATGGCTATCTATAAATTACTTCAATTGTCGTTAACTTGCTCGGAGATAAATGTGTGCCGGTTCTCCTCTGCAGAGCACATTTTCCAAGTTTTTGGCAATAGCCTGTCTTTTCACTGGGCCGTCTAGCGGGCAGCAGTAAAGCTATTGTCTTTATTTAACCAATCACATGTTTGTTTCAGTTGTTGCCATCTAACCGATGACATGTCGAATCAGAGACAGCACAAGAGAAGTTCTTTTTAAGTGCGCGCGTCTCGTATCAGTATTTTGGCGCGAAATTATAAGTCACGCAGTCTTCAATCTAACTCGGAGGCAACTCATTAAATTGAAGTAATATTTATAGTGTTATCTTTCTTTTCGCTCTTCCTTACAATAACGAGATCTTTTTTAACACCGACAAAGTACTTTCTTATTTTTGCTTGGTTGAACGATAAAAACTTGTCACGAAGTGTCTTCAATCTAACTCAAAGGCAACTCATTGGATTGAAGTAATATATCTTGTGTTGTCTTTGTTCTCGCTGTTTCTTACAGTAACAACTTTTTCTTTGACACAGTACTTTCTTATTTTTGTTTGGTTTAACGATAAAATTAGTATTGATTGTAAAAAAATGTAAAACACTAAATAATTATTCAACAAAGGCTATTTAAAGGTTTCTAATTAAGCAAAAATGATGTTTATATTTCAAAATACTTTCCATTTTAAATTAATCATAAGTAAAGTAATTATTAAATAAGAAAAAATGCTTAGGAGTAAAAGATTGATAAACTCGCAGTTAGGGCTACCGATAGAGTACTTTTAAAAATCAATAAAACCAAACACATTTAACTTAAAAAAATGTTTTTGGGTTTTTCTCTACGTATTTTGCTGTGGACCAGCAATTGCAAGTAGATCTCGAGAAAGAATACACAAAATTCGAAGGAAAAATCAGGTTTTAACGGGATTCGAACTGTAACCTTACCAATACTGGCGTGATATGCAGCGCTCTTAACAACCGAGATATGAATCCACAGTTGTTTGGAACAGATCAGCTTTAGTGGGTCACTCTTAGTCTATGCCATTAAAGGTGTATATGGTATTGTAAAGGCTACCATTCAAATCCCGTATAATCCTTTTGCAGTAAATTGCGTATATTATTGAAAATTTGAAGTAATGAGAATCGCGAACAATTTTGTGGGAATTTAAAACCAAATGTTTTAGTTTGTTTGCTGTTTAGATACACCTTCTTGGTCCCATCAATTCGAGCTAACTACGGAAAATTCAATATAAGATACGCTGGCCCAAGATTTTGGAACGAGATGGATGAATCTTTGAAACTCTTGGGCTTGCGTTCTTTTAAAACAGCGCTAAAACTAAATTTTCTTAATATGTATTGAAATTCTGACTTCGGATATTAATTTCTTTTACATAACTTCTATTATTATTATTATTATTATTATTATTATTATTATTATTATTATTATTATCGTTATTATTATTATTTGGTTTAGTGTTTTTGGGTATATGCATGTTCAGTTTATAGTTTCCTTCCATATTTTGGTTTTTGTTCATATATGTTAAGATAAAATGGCCACCCGACAAGATTAGCTCATTATTGTTATTTCGGTTGCCCAGCCAACTAATTGTAGTAATTTCTCTAGTTAATTCAAATGTTAAAGAATGTAAAAAATAGATGCAAAACAAATCTTTGTTGTTGTTGTTCTAAACTTATTTGTATTTTCATTTACTGTAGTGGTCCAAATACTGGACAGTTATTCGTGGATCCGTAATGTACTTCTTCCGTGATAGCAATACGCACATTAAGGAAAATGTGAGTAGATTTCAATGTACTTTGTAGTGAACGAGGTTTAAGGTTGAGATGCTCAAAACAGGCAATATATTAATTACGCAATACTTAAAGTGTTAAAAGTACACCAATTTATGACATACTTATAGGAAACCTCGGCTGTCAAACAATATTAATCTCAGTTAAGAGTTTTCGTCAAATTAAGTCCACATCAGTAGCTCGAATTTGATAATTCTCCAGATATAATTCACGATAAGCAATTTGTTTTGATTTCATTTAATTTCCTGCGTGCCGCCATCTTGAAATGTGACGTATTGCGTTGTAGTGCCAGTCTCCCACTCGTTCATTGCAATTGTTTTAATCAAGAGTAGAGACTGGCACTGCAACGCAATACGTCACATTTCAAGATGGCTACCTGCAGGAAATTTAATGATCAAAACAGATCGCTTAGCGTGAACTATATACAGAGAATTATCAAATTTGTGCTGCTGATATAGACACAAGTTGAGGTAAACTCTTATTGGAGATTAATATTATTGGACAACCGAGGTTCCCATTAAGCCCCGTCTACAGTAGCAATTCTTATGTGACAATTTTTACTTGCTCTTGTAGATAAACAAAATTGACCAATTTTTTTATTACAATTATATTTGCTGAAAAACTGGCGTGTTAGTTTTTATATGGCAAATAAAAATTGTCACATACGGAAAATTGTCCGTCTAGACGAGACAACACATAAAATTGGCAATTTTTTTGATGTTATCCATAGATCCCAGTCTCCAGTCTTTTGTTTTCAAATAGAAATTGCTCGTGTAGTCCTGGGCGTATTCTGGCAAATAAATAAAGTTTGTCACATAAAAATTGCTCGTGTAGACGGTGCTTTAGAGTAGCTTTACAGATACAAGATAATGCCATGTCACCGATAAAAATGGTATTTATTGCTTCATGTTATAGCATTGTCCAATGAAAGTTCCCAATATAATTACTTTCAGTTTAACCAATCACATTACCTTATATTTTGACGTGTTTTCCTTTTAAAAAAGAATTAAATGCACTGTTCTTGCTTTTTTTCCGAAAACGATTTTTCAGATTATTTTTGCTAGAATTTTTCTTAGTACGTGTGTAGTCTACCTGCCATTATACTTGTCTAAACAAAACAAAATTTAGATTTAAGTATTTACAATAATGTTTTTGAAATGGGGAAGATTCTTTTCTGAAGCTGTCAAGTTGTTTCATTTATGGCCTACGGTTTTTGATGATGTATGTGATAACATAGTCAGCGAAAATGTTTTAAGTAAGCCAATTGTGTCATACCGCCATTTCCTTTACCATATATATTGCTATTAAAATTGTATTCCTGAATGCGCATAAGTTAAACAAATGACACTTTTTATGATTTCACGAATGCTCAAGAGTTTGATTCCTTTCACCATTTATACCGCGATGATCGAAACATTTCCACCTTTAGTTGTTTAAATTAAGTGCTGCAGCTACTCCTCGACCCAATTCAATATGTTTTTTAAAAAAGAACAAACATTTGACGAGTATCGTATCCTTTGCATATGTGATTTGTATTCCACAGCTTCTTGGATTTTTGGACCTCGGCCCTCTTACGTCATGCGAAAAAGGGAAGTCAAAAAAGTCCAAAAACACGGAGTGGCATGAACTTGAACTGAAAACGGATGATGGCAAGAAGTTTCAGTTCAGGGTAAGAACAGAGGTGGAACCATCCATCTGTTTTCTATTCCGTTTTTATCTTCTTTAGTTTGATTATTATTGTACCTATAAATGTATAAATACCGATATATCAAAGCCTATGACAATTTTAATGATGACAAAAATCTATTTTGTGCGGCAGCACAAATATTCCTATGTTTTTAAAGGCCCTATATGGCTTTATTTTGTATCTTTTAGACTAAAAATATTGTTATTTATGAACTCAGAATTCGAAAAACCAAAGAAAATTTCCGCATATAAGTAAGCTTTTTTATCAAAAAAAGTTAGGAATTTAAGTTTTGACCGAGGGACCGGGGACTGGTATCTGTAACGTACAGCAGTGAGACGTCCTTCGCTGTCATTAGTGTTTTACAAGGAAAAACGTGACAAAGTACTTAAAACTGAATTTCTCTGTTTTTCGCTGTGTTTTAAACTGTAAACGAAGAAATTGTTGTGTTGACAGTGTTGATATTCAACCGGAAGCTGCACAAGTACCTTCTTCTACGTCATCACACCAGGACTTCACAATGGAATAAATGCTCGGTCAAAAACGACAGCTGTCCCAAAACTGTCTTATTTGCACGTTTCCAAACTCAAAAAGCGTAGCAGGTACCGCGAAAAACTGTTTCATTTTTGAAATTTAGTATTACTAAAGGGTTCTACTTTTCATGTAAGTGATAAGAAAATAAGCGATATAGGGACTTTACGTGCGTTTTATTTGGTCAACAAGTGTCTTTTCATAGCACGAAAACGTCGTGAGCGATATGATTGGCTGTCTCCAAGTAGTGAGAATTTACTGTTTCATGAAAGAAATATAACTATAGATACGCGCTTCATATATCGTCTTTCTCTTTGTTAGGTTGGAAAATAATTTTATGAAAGAAATAAAACCTGTTTTCCGTGCCTTAATAGTCCTGTGAAAACCTGGCCAAAGTTAGTGAGAATTCTCCAGCAGTAGAAAACCCTTCACTGCGTCTCGGGTGTTCACTGATATGCTATCCAATTCTTCCAAACGTTCGCCTTTGTTTTCACCAGTCTTTAGGGCACTGAGAAAGTGTTTTACTTCTTTATTGTTGTCATTAAAAATGAATATTTTATTTATTAGATATTAACTACATTACTTTCCTATTACCTTCAGTTTCACCTTGAAGCGCTGCTGTCAGTGTCTCTGGAAAACAATGTTTTGAAGTTCATAACTTCGTGTATACAGAAACTCGGAGCAAGCAGTAAGTGACAGGGTTTAAAGGGGCTATGTCGCTTTATCTTTTTAAAATCCCAAATATGCCTTGCCCTCAACTGAATTCCAAAAACAATGGTCTAGGTTTGTTATTTAAGACTATTTTATGACGTTTATTCTGTTTCCTGTCATTTGTTGCTACGGATGGCAAGGATGGAAATGGATTGAAACTTTAAAAAGTTTGGCCAACCTTTTCAAGTTTTGATGCTATCTCAACAAAAAATACCAAAAAAAAAACTTATTATAGGTTGCTCTTTTTTAAAACATTTCATTAGATATTCACCTCACAGTTTATCAGTAACTTTTGGTGCATAAGTAAAACCGCTAAGTAACAATTTTAACTAAAAATTGACAAGAAACAACAAAAGCATCGTGACATAACCCCTTTAAGAATCTTTTAGTTTGATCTTCGCTTCTGAAAGTGAAAACCACCTGATACATTACACATAAGGCTAAGAGTGGCTTGCCCTTTCTCATAAATCGATTCGTATATATCCAGTTACAGAACCATCAGTTTTAATTCATTTCCTAACTACGTAGTTTAGATATACAGAAGGTGCGTGTTTGGTAACTAATCCCTTTCAATTTTTGATAAACAGACATTACTCATGTTGGAAGTACCTTGCGGTTGATATTAGATTGGGCCTGGGATCGAGTCGTTTATACCAAGGAACATTTGGATAAGCTATGTATGTATAAGTTAACAGATTTTTTGTTATTTTTTAATTTTGTTGACAATGACCGTTTCCAAGTTTTTGCGTGTAGTTAGTAAACTACAGTAAGTAGATAATATACGTTAAAATAGTATAGTATATATATTTTACGGAATTGTTGTTTGTAGTTAAAGTAACGGAGATGTTTCTAAAGTAATTTCTGAACTCAGCTGTAATTTGTTTTAAGAAAGCTGACATAATTAGTGCTTGCTCTACGTTAGATATAAATTTGAAGTCGTTTATAAATTTACTTGCCAAAACATTTTTTATAAACTTTCGCAATATTCCCTAAAATCATACTTTGCCTTCAAATCCAAAATTATACCGTTAGTCGTTCTTCAGGTCAATTATTTTGACTTCAGGTGGAGCTACAAAACTGTGGGAGTGTTTTCATACACACTCAGGGTTGGCTGCATGCTGAATTTTCATTGCTTCTTGTGTTCTTTTCGACAGGTGTACCATTGTTTGACGGTCAGGGAGGAACCCCGGATGATCAAATGCTGTTGATGTTGGATCATCATGCCATCCAACTCGGACATCTGGAAATTGTGTTTCAAGCTTTGTTGACTCAGTCAGCACCAACGACAAATCAAGGTATTTTCTTTCTAATGGTAGAAGCGCAATGCTTTTGGGATGTGGCTATAAAGACGAACTCAAGTAAAGATAGCATAAACGTGCTAGTAGCTAACTTGAAGGCACTAATTGGGCACTATGGCCACGTTGGTAGCTGCCAACGTGCCCAATATAGTGGCTTCAAGTTAGCTACAAGCACATTTGTGTTATCTATACTTGTATTTTCTTTTTGTTTAAATCATTATGTTGTATTTTAATTAAGGATTATTGACATGTTCAAAAATTTTGAAATTCTTGTTTTTTTTTAAATCTAGCACAGTGTTAATAGTTTGAAGAACCTCAGGATCTACGGTGATGATCTGTGCAAGCAGTACTGTTTATTAATTTGAAGATAATTCCTTTAAATGATATATTTTTAACATCAGATTGCTAGTTCACCATATATACTTAATCTTTACGTTCACAATATTAATATTGTCAATAATGAAAATAAATACTTTCTTGCTATACTGTACTGACAGTTGCTTAAACTGCATGCATAATCGTGACGATCATTCATAACGTCATTGTTTACACCGCGGTACAAACTCAGTCTCAATAATCATAACCCCGACGATCATTCATAACCCCATTGTTTACACCGCGGTACAAACTCAGTCTCAACAATCATAATGGTGACGATCATTCATAACGTCATTGTTTACACCGCGGTACAAACTCAGTCTCAACAATCATAATGGTGACGATCGTTCATAAGGTCATTGTTTACACCGCGGTACAAACTCAGTCTCAACAATCATAATGGTGACGATCGTTCATAACGTCATTGTTTACACCGCGGTACAAACTCAGTCTCAACAATCATAATCGTGACGATCGTTCATAACGTCTCGTTTACACCGCTGTACAAATTCAGTCTCAATAATCATAACAACGACCATCATTCATAACCTCATTGTTTACACGGCGGTACTAATTCACTCTCAATAATTGTTGTACAGAGTAGAGTGACATTGATGGAACTACTTTACGTAACCTGCTCTCCTATTGGCTGCAAGGTCTAGAGCGCTGCATTGGTATCGCAGAGGTCACGAGTTCGGTTCGTGCATGTTGAAGTCTGGAAAGTTTTTTTTCTGGCTTTTGTTTAAAAATTGTTATAAAATAATTTGGACAGTACGTGCGTTTTGATTGGTGTACAAGTGTGTTCTCATAGCGCTATGAAGCACGGAAATGAAGTGAACAATTTGGTTGCTCTATCTCCAAGTTGTGAGAAGTTACAGTTTCATGAAAGAAATTAAAGTATATCGTCGCTTTGTATATCGTCTTTCTCTTTAAGACGGAAAATAGTAATTTTATAAAAGAAATAAAACATGTTATCAGTTCCTCCATAGCCTGCTGAAAACCTCGGCAAAGTTTGTGAGAATTTTCGAGTAGGTGAAAACCCTCGACTGTGTCTCGGGTTCTCGCTGATCTGCTCTCGAATTCTTCCAAACGTTTGGTTTTCACGAGGCACGGAGAACATGTTTTATTTCGTAATTATAACCCCGCCACAGTTATTCATAACGTCATTGTTTGCACTGTCATTCATCTGTCATGGGCGAAATAAATACGTCAAATGTGGTTGTACTTCGGGATTAAACGCTGCAGATGTTCCTTATATGTAACCATTGTAACCATGATGGCAAACATTGTTTCTGATTCACCTCAACAGGTCTAAAGGACATTGAAGAACAGTACAATGTCGTTGTCATCTTAAATCAAGTAAGTAACTGTTAATGAAAATATCTACATTAATGTTGAGGTGCATGTCAAGAGATACATGTCAGGAGTAAGATTACCTAATGAAGATGTCAGAAGAAGATGTGGGGTAAAGAACCTTGAAGATAGATTTAGGAAAACGAATTTGAGATGGTTTGATCATGTAAAACGTAGGGATGAGAATTGCATACTTAGAAGTGCGATGGAGCTGGAGGTGGAAGGTAGAAGGCCAGTAGGTAGGGCTAAGAAGACCTGGAATAAAGTAGTGGAAGAAGACATGAGGAAGTTAAACGTTACTTAAGATATGGCAGAGATACAACAGTGGAGGCGACTCATATCACGTCTAGCCCCAGAAGTGGGAAACTAATTAACTAACTGCCTCATTATTTTTGTGTCACTGGTATCTAACAAGCTGGTACTCATTCTGTAATTATGTTTCAAACAGTATGTGAAAGTGATACAATGGTTATTGGGATTTGGTCTCTTGCCAGAACAATCAGGTATGTTCTGAGAAATGAATCATTCACTGTATTTTGAACTGAAACAAAATTCATATCAACAAATCTAATTTAAATTAAAGTTAACGCTTTGTCTGAACACTTCAATTAGAAGTCGGAGAGTCGCCCACATTTCTTCAAATATAACCTAAAACCGAAACCTGTATGGAACTTTTGTCAGTTTTGTATTACGTTATTGCCAATGATCCAGCCGAGTGACAACGAGAGCCTGGTGAGGCGGCAGAACATAAAGCCTTGCGAGGTATTGTAATTATACTGAAAAAATTTCAAGTGAGCTGAACAAAGTGTAATGCAATATGCACACCTTGATGAGTCAATCACAAAATGGCTTCGGATTCACGTGCTTTTGGTGACTTGTGTCAAATGTTAAAACGTTAAGGTTTTGACTTTCACAAAACGTTTACATGTTTTTTTACCGTTTTCTCTGTTTAGTTTATGACTACTGCGATGTTTTCTACAGACGGTAAGATAGTTAAGCAGAAACGTAATTACAAACTTTTCTTGTAAACTTTTATTAATAAAGACTTTTTAAAACAAGTATATAAAAAAATGAACGCTAAAAACTGTACGTTTTGACCGCTTCTTGTTGTCATTCTGAACAGTAAATACGCAAATAACAATCTAAAAAAATGTTATAAATATCCTCATGGGAACAGTTTAGCTTTTATAGAGTCTGACTGGATATTGAGCGATGGATTTTTACACTTGATGTACAACATTTCATAAAGTAAACAATTCAATTTGGACGTGCAGCACTTCAAGATTTTGAAATATTTGGAAAAGGCTTTTGTGTCCAAATTATGTTCGTTCACGTGTCTTCCGATGTTTATTCTTCTTTGTTCTTCAATCCGTTGGTGCAAATGCCTCCGTGTGAGGTTTGAGGGACTTTGGATTATTTTATCTTCCACCTTCGAAATGCTGAAAACAAAGCCTTGTGCAATTGTTGTTAAGTTTCAATGTTTGGTTTCAAATAAAGCGAATGTATTGCTTTCTCAGTCGATTATTCTTCAGAATCCTGTAATACTAAGTCCAGAAGAATTCCTGAAGTTATTAAAGCATCCAGGAATGCAGCAGTGTATAGGTTTTGGCATACTAGCGCTTTCTTTTCTCATTTGCTTCATTTGTATATATCTTCCACTGTCAGTCTGAAATGGATGTCTACCCACGCTCTCCCTATACTTAACGCTGCTATTATAGTGCCCAGGGCTCAACTCGATTTTGTAGCGGACAATCCCCGACTAAACACTGGTCAAATCAAATTGACCTGTCTTGTAGCCAACAGGTTACCCTCCAACCAGTTGGGGTTCTAAGCAAGTGAAAAACGTAATTCAGGGAGTTTTCATTTAGTGCTTTTATTATTGTCTTGCTATATGCAGATAAATTGTTTAGTTGATAGATCCTAAACAGGGCGAGTCATATTATTATATTTTATGTTATGTTGTTTAGTGAGTTGTTATTTAACGGTATAATTTTTGTCATAGATGAACATACGGCAGTGTTAAAAAGGTGTGTATTGAATTCCAAATCAGTTGGTTTAGTGTTGTTGCTATTTCATGTTCATTGTGCAATGTTCAGTCATCCTTTAAACCGTTGTCGTTAGTTTCTGTTTAAACATAGCCATACATATCATTTTTCAAGAATGAAGATGAATACGTGTTCGTAATGTTTTATCTTTTCTGTTTAATGATAACTTTGTAACTTTGATCGACACTCCTAAAAGTTGAACTGAAGAAGGTGTAATATTATGTAACAGGACACTAGTCTGACGTGATTAGGCAATGACAGGTGATGAAAGTAGGTCTCTATGAAAAATGATAATTTTTTGGTCGAGAGTTTAGATTCTAGTTAAAAGTGTAACTGTAACGTTAAGATATTAAAGAAGAGCTAAAACTTGAAAGGATTTTATTTGTGTGTCTTGGTGACCCGGTAACAAAGGCTTCAGAGGGGAGGAAAGATCTGGCGCAAAAGGTTATATCTTTAATAAGAAATTGCATCATCTGTCTTTCACAATGTTAAGGTAGCTTTCCCCTAAATGAACAATTTAGAACTAAATTCGATATCTTCTTGTTACTTGTCAACATCATGCGTCAATTCTGGGAAGGCAAAAGTAAAAATGCCAAATACCAACTTACTGACATATTGATGATATTAGATCATCATCACGTTCTACCAACTCTTAGTCTTGTGGGAAATAACTATTACTTTTGATGTATTGGTTTTGCTTCACCCTTTTTTTCAGAGGACACGTTTATCCTGGAGCAGCTCTGGGCAAAATGTATGAACAGAGGCGAAAGGAGCTAACACTACTTAGCAGGTTGAAATTCCAGGTTTTCAGTTCTTAGTACTCCAACTAATTTTTGTAGCCTTCAAAAAAGTTTGGATCGTAAGTTTCAAAATAACTGTTGTTTGGTATTTGTAAACTGGTACTTTGAAACTGCTCAAGAGGACAGGTATTTTTTCTTATAGTTATTAGCAACAATTAACAAAATTCACTGAACACCCGGTCTTTGTCCCTTGTAAGATAATCTGTGGGAGTCTTGTACTCTGGATTCCATGATGTGGATTCCGGATCCCAGGTACTATATATATACACCGAACGCATTTAATATACACTTTCATGTCATTTCATTAATTCTATGCGTACCCAAATTTTCGGTGTTCAACTTATCCATAGAGAAAATAATGCCTTACATGCATTACATTAACTGGCTGCGTTTCCATCGTGGTTAGTCCTTGTAGTGTGGTGGTTAACACGTCGGACTAGTAAACCGAAGATGTGGGGTTCAATTCCCGCCAAGGGCTTAGAAATTGTTTTCTCTTCTTTCATTCGAATTTTAAAAGGTCTGTTTTGGGGATTCTGGATTCCTAAACCTCGATTCCAGATTCGAAAGAGTAGGATTCCAGATTCCACAAGTAAATATTTTCCGGATTTGGGATTCCACGTGTAAAAGTCTCTGGGATTCCTGAATCAGGATTACCTTTCATAGGGTGACAGTCTTGAAACAAGTCTTTACTATATTTTTTTCCAAGTAATAATAAGACAAATATTTTTTACAAATTTTGTATTGGTGTTTGCAGCAACCGTTTTGGTTACATTTTTTTTGTTCTGTTAGCAGCGGAAAGTGAATTCATTGTTTTAGTGTTACAATTTGTTTCATTTGTTCTTTTTGACGAAATTCCCTCAGAATTTGGAATGTGTATACAGGCATATCCTATTTAAATTGCTAGAATAAGAAAAACAAACAAACAAAACAGTTACTGTCCATCAGGAAGAAACCTCAAATCTGTGGAATTGCACCATTCGTTTCGTCTTCATTAAATCCTAAATGTCGTGTTCTTCCTTTTTTCCCTTCTTTTTTTTGTTTTCTCTCTTTCTTAGTCTTATTATTCGACATTGATTTGGCGAACATTAGTCCATCTTCATCGAGGTTGTCAGATTTTAACCAACATAGAAGGGGTTCCAATAATCGATCTGTAATCTAAATCCGTTAAAACACGTAATTGCCCAATAGTGCCAGTTCTTATCAGCAGGTCTGTGGTGGTAAACAGACGAGAGTCGCAGGTTAGTTCCTGTAAGAAGTTGGTACTTATTTTCCCAATGCTGCAAGGATTGAAAGCTGAGTTGGTTTTGCAGATAAAAAGAAGGTCAATAAATATTCAAAGCTCAATATAGCCAGAAATCGAACTAAGTCCTTATGGCTAAGGCCGAGAGCTTACAAGTCAGTCTCTGCATGATTGGCTTAGTGGTCATCATTCGCGCTTCCCACCTCTACGACCCGGGATCGACTCCCAGGGTCCGCATGTGGGCAGAGATTTGTCCATCTCTATCTGACTTCGAGGGTTTTTCTCCGGGTACTCCGGTTTTCCTCCCTCCTTGAGGCTGTGCACCGAGGTCATGCATGGTCCGTATAGCGGCAGCCATGGGCGCCTATATATGCTTTCGGTCCGACCTCAATGAGCTGCGCTGTCTCTTTACTTTGAGGCGGTGATGATAGCGAGTCTTTCTTTCTTTCTTTCTTTCTTTCTATTAGTATGAATATTTTATTTCAAAAGACAGTATCGTAATTGTAGGCCATCTCTTAATTGTTTGTAGAGAGTTTGATGCTCAACCCTTGCTCATTGACAAGCTTCTTGCCGACCTTGGTAACCAAGCGACAAGCATGTGGAAATCTGACGGGGGGTCTGGGAAATACCCACCGACGAGTTTACAGGTTAGAAAGCGTTTTTCATAAAAATAATTATTCAACTTTTTTTTTTGTCAAGTCATTTAACGTGTAACATCTTTGTCTACAGCAGTTAACAGTGCGTTAAAGCAAAGTCAATTCAACAACCAACAAACCAAGTCAATGTCGGTTTCGTCTTTAACGTAAACAGTTGCGTAGTTTACAAATTCCGAGTTCCATTTCCCTTTTTGTGTTTGCTGGAATGGCTTTATTAAAGCAAAAATGTCCTCGTCTGTAATTGATGGAAACCGCCGCAAAATCGTGAGGTAGTCGTGGATATTGCGAGCTATTGGAGATATTGGAGAAAATCAGAGCTCGCGAAAATAGATTTTGGTTATTTAGGAGATAAGCGCCGGCTCCATGGACCAGTTGGCTCGTAAATAATTTAGCTACTTTGAAAAGTCAAGTAATAAGCGTTAGCTCGTTGTTGTGTCACCATATTGCTCAATTTAAGACCATGATTGTACTTTTCTACCACGTGTTTCATCTATTGGGCGATGCAGTTCCAGTGAGTCGAAAGCTTATGTTTTATATTCAGACACCATTCGTCCGTATGGCTTTTTTTTTCAAAACTGTGCAACGACGACTGTTAAGACTATAAGCATCCCAGCTACCATTATTCCAAAGTAATAGTTTTCCAAACTTGCTTGCAAATATTTTTTCTCCATTTCAGAACTTGTGCAGCTTGTTTCTCTTGGAAAAGAAACACCCAAATCAGAAACACGTTATTGTATCCTTACACCAAGTATATAGATGGTAGCTAAATACTAGCTAAGTCACTAATATTGGCACTAAGGCCTTTTCATGGCTTAGATGACAAAAATGCTCAGGTTCCACAGAAAATATGTAAAAATGAAATCGTAATGCTTGTGGGATGTGACTGGTACGATAAGAATCAAGTATAGATAGCACATACGTGCTGGTAGCCAAATATGGTTATATTTTATCCTTATGGTTTATCCTTAAACCAGTTTGGCTTAGTCCAATAGCTTGCACCGTTCAGCACCCAATGTTGTTTTTGACGTAAAATCTTTCAAGAAACTATAGTATTTCTTTCAAATGAATAAATAAATACTTTATTTAACGTTAATTGCGAAGGAAGTGGTTGCCCATTCTTCCTAGTCAGAGGCTAATATTTAATCGCTCGACGGATCAGATCTTTGTATGAAAGTCAAATTTGCAGAGGAAGGAAAACCGGAGTACCCAGAGAAAAACCCTCGAAGCCAGATTGAGATCTGGGGAATCTGGAGAAGCCTGGGAATTGATCCCGGGTCGTACAGGTAGAAGGCGTGACTGATGACTAATAAGCCAACCTGACTCCCCAGAGATAGAAAACCTAAAATAAAATAATGAGATCAGTTACATGCTAACTCGAGGTTTGGAAGCAGGTTGCCGTTTTGAGAGGACAGCTCCAGAATTGATGTGACTTAGCGGTTAGATTCGCTGCATTTTAGTGAGGTGACCTCGTTCAAATCCTGCTCTAGTCACTAAACGGATTTGTATTTGGTATTCCTTCCGTCAGATTCTCCACAATTTATTAATAGCCTTTGGTTTTCCTTTTATCAGCTGAGATTCTTAATTGTATAGAAGAGGATTTTCACATGATAAAAAAAAGGTCCTTTCAGGGAGTTGTCGTTTAAAATTTAGCAATGTTTACAAGTAGAACATTGTATTTAAAAAAGTAAAGATAATTGTATTTGAGGAATCATTCTTTCAAAACAAAAACCGTTCTTTTTTCAAAAAGTCTTTAATCCAACTGAAGGTTTATTATTTGTTGTTGGATCTTTGCTGTATGGACGAAGAAGTGTCGAAATTTCAGGTGGGTTTTAAGAGATTTTATACTTCTTTATTATTCGTGGCTATAGTGCCGAATATACAAAGTTGTCAATACACAACCTATAGGCGAGTTTCTGCTGACGTCATTGTTTATATTCTGCTTCATTAGCATACAACTTAAGTCGGACAAAAAACAAAGATAAACAAAAACTGACTTTAAAACTTGAGAATACTTATCAAATAAAATAAGTTACTGAACTTTCGGCTTTATATGTGTAAGTTCAAAGAAGAAATCGCTGCTCAAAAATCCTCAAAACAGCTGGAGGCAAGAACAGTAATGAGCCCATACTTTCTTTCTAAAATTTCCAATTTTTAAAACCACATCACGGAAAAGAATACTCAGCAAATCAATTTCATATTTTTAGAGAAAGTTTGTTTTGCAGAACCATTTCATTATTCACAAGCTTTGTTTTTGTAACTGAATTAGAAAGAAGAGAGCGTATGCTAATGAGGCAAAAAATGTAAACAGAAATTCGCCTATACCGATCCCATAAGTGTATCAGTTTCCTACTGATGCTTTTGTGAGAGCGAAATGGGTTAAATTCGTTCGTAAACGTTGAGCTGATTTTAAAGTCAAAGCGATCAAGTGAACATTGAAGTGTGGTGCGTTAATATGTTACTTTATTTACTTTAGTTTCACCATCGCACGCCATATTAACTAAGTAGTTTTGTGTTAAGTTGCAAACAATGTGATGTCATATCCGGCTTTAGTCTAGAACTCAGATCCCGGACTTATTTTTACTCAAAATTTGCATATTTGAACTCAAAAAAAAACATGGTTAATTTTTATTTTTTTTTTTTTTTTTTGAGAACTTAAAACATTAAATTAGTCTTTTACAAGTACTAAATATAAGAAAACGCCAAGAAAATAATCCATGTCATATACACTTCAATAATAAACGTGACAAGTTAAGCTTTATGCTTACTTGGAAAAATTAGAATAAACACTGGTCGTACTATTTTTTGAAATTAATGTATATTGGATAGAAGTAAGTAGAAAAACAGAGTATTTAAGAAGTATCTAAGTAACACAATGTCGTTCAAGGTTACGCTCGATGTTTCCGAGTATCGTAGATGTAAGATTGTGGCAAATTTGTTACTAAGATTGTGAATAAAGCATGCCTAGTCAGTTAATTTGTAGAACCTAGTATAATAAGAAAATACTTAAAGTTTATCAATGAATATAGAGTAATCTTAGGCTAGAGAGGGAAATAAAGTGGTTTAGAATAGGTGAAAAGCGTTGTCTAATACTGGTGGAGAATCCTGGTAGTGTGTGCCCAAGATGTGTCAAGTTACTGTCAGTCTGCAGGTCTTTCATCGCTAGCATCATTGTTTACAATATGCTTTGATTAGCAAACAACTGAAGATAGCGAAAAGGAATTATAGTTGAGTTTATAAATTGAAATCGTTTGACTTGTGCTACACAAAAGTTATGAGACTGTTGAGTCTTTGCTTGCAGCTTCTTAGAAGATATCGCTGCTCTATAAACTTTAAACTTGCTGTGTGGCCAAACTGTTTACCGGAACCAAATATGCTTTGTAAATTCCATTACATTATTGCAGGAACAGCGTTTGAAATGTCGGGCTCATACTGCCAGGAGAAACGTAATTCTAAATGGACTTTTCAAATTGAATTTTTTTTTTTCACTTTAATCCCTGTTAGAAACTTGAGCACGTATGAGGTAAAAATACAAATTAATTACGGTTTCCCTGTTGAGCAAAACGACATTTTAGGGAATTACAGAGCTTTTTTGGATATTTTCTTTTGTCATTTATGCATTGCCAATACCCTACGTTAAACAATCGATATCAAACTTCCATTTTTTGTTTTTCATTAGTTGCATTCAATCTATTATTGATTGTAATCTTATTGTTCACTTTCTATACTATTGTACGTATATGGTGTGGCTTCATTATGACAATGATTTAAATATATTTAAATAGTTGTTCAGTTCCATTGCTTGAGAGTTTGTTTATTGTATGAAAATTAGTTTGAAATTTTGATATATAAAATTTCAACTTTTTAAAATAAATGTATTTAAAAAAATGTTACAATTAAACCCGACAAATATGTTGAGTAACAAATTTCGTTTTTCATCGCTGTTTTTTGTAGATTGATGACCTATACGCAAAAGCTTTTGATATTCCTGTTGGCTTGACAAAACTTGTTCACGCATTTTGGTTGCTTGATCACAAGAACTTCCAGGTACACATTTTAATACTGTTGTCTTAAGGAAGGCATACAATCACTTTTAATAACAGCTGAGTTGGTCTATATTCATTATGTGGACGCATGTTTCACGTATGGTAGAAAGCAGGAGAGCGTTGCTCATTCATCGAGGATAGTGGAATCAGCTTTTACAAGAAAGGGAAGGAGAACATAAACTGGGTTGCTAATTTTTGAGACCTGTCTTGAAATTTTTTATAGTTTACTTACTTTGTGAACAATTTTGTACTTTAATTCAATGATTCTCTTCTGGTATTTTCTAGGGCGCGCTGGATGCTGCCACGGATCCCGATATTAAAGAGGAAATTGGAACATGGCAGAATAGCCATATTATCAAGCTATTCTATCTACAAGGTATAAAGTTATTGAGCCAGTTAGTATTTCCTTAAATGCTTGCGTTCGTAAAGGAGTTAAAAGTTTAAATTGTTTATTGTTGCATTGTTAGAGCTGTAAGCGGATTTTAATCAATGAAGACCATCTTTACAAAAATCAGATAATAAGGTTTGCTGTTCCGAGACACGGTTCAGCAGAAAAGCTTTAATATTGTCTACAGCAGTGGAATGACGATGGTCTCAAACGTACTTTTAAAACCAATTAATTTATTTCAGCAAATAAGTTTACGATAATTTTATATTAAACATTCGTATCTTTAAATGTCATAAATGGAATGCTGCGTTGGTGTTTCTATAGAAACAGTTTTACAAGTAGTTACATTTTACACGGTAGTGAAAAAGAATTTTAAAAAACTGACGTTTCGGACCGTAGTCCTTTATCTTTATTTTGTGACATAAAGCTATTTTGATAATTTTAAGAGCAAAATATAATTTATAAAATAGTTTTTAGTTACGCGGCAAATATTATAAGAAGTGACCCCACAAAAAAAAAAAAAAAAAAAAAAAATTGAATTTGCTGGTCATCTTTGGCGGTAGTTGATACTTATATAAATTGTTTAAAAATGATAAAGATACGAGTGGCATTGTCTTTACAGGTGTTAGTGATTAGCAATAAGTCTTATATTTAGATCTTTTCGAATGTCTTCAGGAGTGTATTCAATAAAACAGAACTACGTGATCATCTTACTGTACTTATTTCCTATGAATACAAACTACTTTTAAATGTAGAACATGTATGCAAATTTCAAGTGTATTTATTTATGTTCTCAATTTATAACAAGCGAAGAGATTTAATCTTTATCACCAAACAAGATCGGCAAGTCACTGCACGATAGCTTAGTTCTTGTTAGTACTTAAATTTTCGCTCGTTTTTTATTTGCACCCCTTTTTATTCCTAGTCTAATTCAGTTACAAAGGTAATTTAGAAGAGTCGACTGTGTGCTTTTAAAGCTGCATTTTTCAACACTCTTAAAATAAATTGTATTTTGACTAAAGTATTTTTTAAATGTTAGTGTCTTGTAGATAGATTCTTTAAATAGATAATAAATATTTTTAATTGCATGGCAGTGAAAAAAATTGTTAAACGTGGTACATGATAAATTGTATTTTTAAAATGATCTGAAGCTTTTTATCAAATGGTCATCGCAATTCATCCATCTCCGGAGACGATAGACGTGGAACAGTGAATGCTGTCGTAATAATTTGTATTGATTCTGTTTGAAGGTGAAGCCAAGAAAGCTCTGCATTTCATAAGAACTGTTCGACCTGCCACGTACACAGCAGACGATGTTAAGCTTCATTTGACTATCATTTTAGCAAACGGGTGAGTAATGAATTCAATTGGAACACCACAGTTTTTGTAACACCAGTAGCATTGAATGAAGTTTTAAATGAATTTACAGAACTAATGGCATTAGCTTCAACATTTTCTTCACTGTTTTTCATAAAGAAAAATCAGTTTTCTCACGTAAGAGGTTGTTGCAGACAGCTTTGAAAATGTAAAACACCTACATCGCGCTTCGCAACGCCTTTTATAGAGATTATGTTTTGTTTAAATATATCTCTATTGAATTAAATTATTTTTGGCTACAATTTTTAGCTTTATAAAATGAAAGTTAAACCAAGACTGTTCTTGTAGATTCATTCTCGGATGCTAATGGTTTTTAACTTAATGCCTTTTAATAATATATTTTTGCTTCACTTTCTACAGTCTGGTGGCTGAGGCTTTCCAATTCCAAGTGAGTTCATTTTGAATGTGATTATCTTTCCTGGCTGCCTACTTATGTTACATTAAGTTCAAAATTCTGCTTACTACAAATAAGACGATCTATTGTCATGCTTCATCTAATCTTCAGCGCCTCAGCTTTTACATTCTTTCCGTCAACCAGTATATAGTTCCTAGTGCGTCCAGGTTGTTTCCAAACCTCTCTTAGCTTCCATCGGTGACTCGGACGTTAGTTACCACAATACATCAAACTTCTATATCTGTCTAACAACTCAAATTATTCAAATAGTTTTTAATACAAGAAGAAGAAAAATAACAACCCTCCAGGTTATCATTCCTTACGAATGTTTAACAAA